>SZWC01023825.1:0-20190 GCA_023375785.1 Penium margaritaceum
CTTGGCCTCTTGCCCTCTACCTTCCCTGCCCCTTGCCCTGCTGATTGCCTTGACTGTGCGCAAGGAAAGATGCATCGCTCTCCTTTCTCTCCTTCTGAATCACAATCTACACATCCCCTAGATCGTGTTCATGCGGATGTCATGGGGCCTTTGCCTCATGACCTCCTTGGTGACGTTGGTCGCTACGTCTTGTGCCTCACCGATGATTTTTCTCGCTTCCGCTGGGTGTTTGCTCTTCGTCAGAAGAGCGATGTCTGTTCTGTCATTGAGTCCTGGCTTGTTCAGGCAGAACGTGCCTGTCAGCGGTCGCTGCGTATCTTCCGCAGCGACCGTGGTGGTGAATTCCTTGGTCCCACCGCTCGTCTTCTTGAGTCTCGTGGGATGTGTCTGGAGACGTCGGCTCCTTACAGACCCCAGCAAAACGGTGTCTCTGAGCGTTGGAACCGGACACTTGCCGACGGAGTCCGCACGCTTCTGTCTGATTCTGGTCTGCCACCCCTCTTTGCCTTCGAAGCAATGTGCTACATGACGTGGGTCTGGAACCGTGTCCCACACGGCCCCCTTCCCCGCACTATCATACCCTTTGAGCGCTGGCATGGTCATCGGGCTGATCTTCGCCTAGCTCGGGTTTGGGGTAGCATTGCTTCTGTTTGGCTTCCGGAGGATCTTTGTGATGGGAAACTATCCCCTCGCGGTCGTCTCTGCCCCTTTCTCGGCGTCTCCGCACAGTCCAAAGCCTGGCGCTTTTGGGACCCTGTCCGTCAGCGGGTCGTTGAGTCTCGCGACGCCCTGTTCTTTGAGTCTGTCTTCCTTCGGGACCTCAGTCGCCTGTCGCCTGACTCCTCCCTCCTGCCTCTCTCTCGGCTGAGGGGGGATGTCGGTCCTGTCAGTCCAACAGTCCCTGTCGGTCCTGCCAGTCCGGCAGTCCCTGTCGGTCCTGCCAGTCCGGCAGTCCCTGTTGGTCCTTCCGGTCCGGCAGTTCCTATTGCCTCATCGCAGCTGTCATCCTCGTTGCAGTCCTCGTCGTTCGGACCTGTCTCTACCTACCCTGTGTCCTCTTCCTCTGACGTCTCGTCCCCGGCCACTGACTCTGCCCAGTCTGCCTCATCTCTCGCTCTCCCCCTTAACCAGGTTCTTCTACCCTCTGGTATCAGAGCAAGTGAGGGAAGGCGCTGTTTTCCCACACGCCCATCAGGTTCTGGGCCGCCCACCGGTGACGTGGTGTCTCTTCACCACGTCATTCACGTCTTCCGCCACTGGCGCATCTGCCCTCTAGCAGTAGCGTCAACCTGGGAGGCCGCAGGACGTCCAGATAGGCAGTGCTGTGTCTCTGGTGTGTGGCTGTGTTCGCTCCTGTGGCAACACCAACCGACGCCACCCGCCACCCGCCATCTTCCCCTACGCCGTCGCTGGCCCCCGTCGTCCGCTGGAGTCTCAGGCACGCCCTCGTAGTCCTCCCACAGCTCCTCCCTCAGCTCACCTATGTCCCTGCAGCCACACACACCACTTGTGTGACAAGGCGGGCGCGGTAGTCCAAGACCTGTCCTAAAACCGGCCCAAAACCACTGTTTTGGCCGTAACTCTGCGCACACATGTCAGAATCCTACGCCGTCTGAACCTAGATGTGTAGAATCAAAAGACGGACGCAGCAACTGGGCACATGCATGCATCCATCGACTGACAGCGAGTATACAATGCAAAAACATGCAAATGGGCCTCATGCCCAGTCCGCCGAACGGCGCCTGCAAGACGTAGAAGGCACAGCGAGGAGTCCCGGTGACATCTGGGGCTCTGGTGCAGTGGTCGGTCAGCTCCAGGCGGGTAGTCCGCCGCCTGTCGTCGTGCCGGTGTCACCAGGGCCGCCTGCCTCAGGGATCTGCACGAGTATGGACACGACCGAGTGGTCACAGTAAACTGTACAGGAATGGCACAAAGCACAACACTCCCCCATGACCCGATGGTACGCATGTCCATACGCGTGCAGCACTGGTACAACCACATAGTGGGTGACACAGATAGATGAGACGCAAACGTACATCCCACACTCAACCACTGTCACGCACGGGGCGAAGCCCAACAGAACGAATGGCCACCAAGAACTTTCCGCGGGCAAGTGCCTTCGTCAAGAAATCAGCACGCTGCAAGTCAGTGCCAACCCACATAATGGAGATCACGCGTCGCTCCACCAGATCACGAACGAAGTGATGCTCAACCGCAATGTGCTTTGTGCGAGCATGAAAAACACCAGAGTTCTCTGCAATGGTGAGAGCACTCTGGTTGTCGCAATGCAGCACAATGGCGGGTACTGACTACCCAAGCTCAAGAAACAAGCGTTGCAGCCAAACTGCCTCAGCAGCCCCTGCCCCCAAAGCCACATACTCTGCCTCCGATGAGCTATGTGCGATGCAGCCCTGCTTCCCGCTTTGCCAAGACAAAGCGGTACCACCGAGCAGAAACATGTACCTAGTGCGACTACGCCTGTCAGGGCTCCAAGCTCAGTCGCTGTCAGTGTAGCCGTCAAGGACCACCGAACACCGCCGACGAAAACAGAGTCCGAGATACGGCGTGGAGACCACGTATCGTACCACTCGCACAGCCGGGTGAAGAGCTCTCGCACGTGGAGCCTGCGAGAACTGAGCGAGGAGGTTGATGGCGAACGTGATGTCGGGACGCGAGGTAGTGGCCACGTACATCAGAGATCTGATAAGAGGGAGGTACAAGGTCACGTCCACTGTCTCCCCCAGCTGTGTAGGGTCATCCACCTTCAGGGCATCCTGCCCATCAGGTGTGAGTGGTGTGGAAGCAGTGGGCACTACACCAAGGAGATCGCTAAAGCGCTCCCCCACGACTCGTGCGTATCGGGCGTGATGCAGCAACAGTGTCCGATGTCTACGATCTCACAAGATCTCCATACCAAGAAACACCGATGCAGGACCGAGGTCCTTCATCTGTAGGCGGTCTGCAGGACAGCCTTGGCCTCCTTCACGGCCTCCAGCGATGGAGACGCGATCAGAAGGTCATCAACATAGACCAGGATGGCGGTAAACCGCTCGGGTGTCGGTAGGATGAAGAGTGAGGGGTCTGCCTCGCTCTGTACGTATCCTGCGTGAGTCAAGGTGCCAGTGATCTCCCGGTTCCAACACCGTGGAGACTACTTGAGGCCGTACAAGGACTTGCGCAAGCGCCAGACCTTATCACCGTCCTCAAATCCTGGTGGCTGAGCCACGTAGATCTCCTCATCCAAAGAGCCATGGAGGAACACGTTGTCCACATCCATCTGGTGTAGTTCCAAGTCATGCTGAGCGACTACACCAAACAGAGCTCGAGCTGAGGTTATGCGGCCGACAGGGGCAAAGGTGTCAGTGTAATCAACTCCCTCAATCTGAGAGAACCCCTTGACGACCAAGCGGGCCTTGTAGCGTTCCAGTGAGCCATCTGGCTTCACTTTCTTGCGAAAGACCCACTTGACCTGAATCGCCTTCCTCCCAGGGGGAAGGTTGACCAGCTCGTAGACTCCGTGCTCTCGGATAGCGCGAAGCTCATCCTCGCAAGCAACTCGCTAGGCATCAGCATCCTGCGATGAGAAAGCCTCCCTCAATGTGCCCGGGTCAGGCGCCATAGAGGGGGAACTCTGCGTGGCAAGTGCACACGCCTCAGTGTCTGGCCTGACGGCCACGAGATCAGCTGATGCGTCACAGGCGATATGGAACTCGCGAGTGACCAGGTCGTGCCCTATGGGGCACGCTAGGTGTACCTCTGAATGCTTAGTGCGGACACTTAGGCCTAAGGCCTTTGTGCCTGGATCACAGCTCGCGATGCTACGAGAGGAACGTCTGGGTCCGGAACCCGATGTTCGCTGAGCTCCAGAATCCAGTGGTCGAAGGCGACCACCGGGCTCACGGGGGTAACCGGAGGTCGAGGGGCGCACCTCAGGCGCAGGAACAGGTACGACCACAGCTGGTGAGGACTGAAACGAGGCAGTCGGAGATGCCGTGCGAGGAGATGCGTGTGTGGGGGACACAAAGCTGGGGGTGATAGCGGCCAAGGCTGGCCCGGACACAGAGACAGGAGTGTCAGCCGACGTAGGGACAGGAGTGGGCTGGGCTGGGTCAGACGCCGGAGCAGGGGTGCCAGTGGACACATGTGGTGATGTAGGAGGAGGCGTGAGAGCAGCGGTGCCTGTGGGGTGTGAAACAGGCTGAACAGGCAGGATCTTTGGACCAACGGCAATGATAGCCGGATCATCAAGTGTTGGAGATCGAGAGGGGACTCGAGTGGACACATCAGCCTGACGAGAAATGGTCGCTAGCGGAGAGGTCTCCCCCATCCGTCGAGGACCCTCGCAGGAAGGGACATGAGCCGCAGAGAGGGCTGTGATCAAAGTCAGATCACGGTAGGTGAGTGACTCAAAAAACAGCGCGTCACGGGAGTCAATGACACAACGGCGAGTGGGGTCCCAAAAGCGCCAGGCCTTCGACCGCGGGGAGATGCCGATGAAGGCACACAAGCGACCCCGAGGGGAGACCTTGGACCCCTACTGGTCCTCGGTGTACCGTACAGAGGCCAGGGATCCCCAGATGCGTGCGAGACGTAGACCAGCACGGTGGCCAAACCAGAGCTCGTACGGTGTAACATGATCCGGAAGCGGACCATGCGGGAGGGGGTTCCAGACCCAAGTCATTTAGGCGAAGCCCTCGAATGCGAAGGACTCCGGGAGACCGCACTCAGATCACATGGCGCGGACCGCATCCTCCATGGTGCGGTTCCAGCGCTCAGATACACCGTTCTGCTGTGGGGTAGCAGGAGCGGAGACCTGGTGAAAATGCCGTGCTCAGCAAAGAAGGAGTCCATCTCGCCGAGGAACTCGCCGCTGCAATCCGAGCGAAAAGAATGTAGCGTGTGGCGAGACTGACGCTCAGCCATCACGAGCTAGAGCCGAACCGCAAGGGCGGCGTCGCTCTTCTGACGCAGACCGTAGACCCACCGCATCTGGGTGAAGTCATCAGTCAGCGTCAAAACATACCGGCCCCTCTCGGACAGCGACTCGACCGGGACAGGACCGAGCAGGTCCGAGTGGACCAACGCGAGGGGCCTCAGCGCTCGGGAAGGCGAATGAGGGTAAGTGCACCGGTGCATCTTACCTTGAGCGCAAAAAAGAGAGTCGGTCTTGGGTGGCTTCTCAAAAGAAGCCACGTCAAGACCAAGAGCAGGCTGTGTCCGGATGAGCTTCGACACAGTGTCGGAGCCCACGTGACACAGACGTCGGTGAAGCAACCGCTGGTGTTCCGGGGATAGAACACCAGTGACAAAAACGCGACCAGAGGAGGAGGGAGAGAAAGGGGAGGAGGGCCGAGCAATGCGATACAAATCATCTACGACTGAAGCACGCAGGACAATGCTACGGGTGTCAAGAGCAGTCACAGTCGCTGAATCGGCGGTATGCTCAACGGAGAGACCCATTAGAGTGCAGGCACGCATTGACAGCAGACTGAGCTCAAGATCAGGCACAAACATCACGTCAGAGAGATACAGGGGGCCAGACGGACCATCGAAGCATACAACCCCAACACCGTGAACCGGTAAGGACTGACCAGAGCCTCTACGAATAGAACAGAGAGTTGTGATAGGACCAAGTACCACAAAGTCACTACGACGACACGTCATGTGCTGGGTGGCACCGGAATCGATGATCCAAGTGCCACCGGAGTCACGACTGGTGGACGTCACTGTACAACGAGCAATGGAACACTCGGCATCAGAGGGACGCTGAGCCGTCAGTGGGAAGGAACGATGTACATCACGAAGGTGAGACTCATGAATCCAGTCAGTGCAGACAGGCCCATCATCATCACATGCGGGCTGTGCTCCCCCACAGGTGTCATCACGAGTCACGAGAACGGACGAACAAGCAGTCTGTGACCCACTCGACGATGACAACACACTCGCACCTCCCTGAAAGCGAAGTGCCAGAAGATGACGAAGCTCGGCGATGGTGCGGTCACGTGGGTTTGGATCACTGCGGCTCGCTGGTGAGGATGCAGGAACAGCTGCAGTCGTGGTCGCCGCGCGTCCACACGAGTGTGCGGTCAACGTGCCGGACGCGGTGCAAGCAGCATGGGCAGCCTGAAGTCCGCGAGTGATGCTCTCCTAGTCGAACGGCTGCTGGCACTCGGTGTAGCGATGGGCACCTCCACAGTTGTAGCACTGCATGGAACGGCCACTGCTACCACTGGATGACGACTGCTGCTGACCCGGTCCGCGCTTCCTATTCTTCTTCTTCCCCTGGGCAGTTGCTACAACGCCCTACGTCTGCGTGGGTGTAGACGGGGTTGAAGAGGAGGAGGAAGATGAGGTCGTGATGGAGGTAGATGAGGGTGACTGCAAGAGGGAAGATGGTGGTGAGGCTAGGACTACTGCAGCGAGGGAAGTCTCCTGATGTGCTACTGCTGCCTCGCGGGCTGACGTCACCTGGATGAAAAGCTGATGGGCCCAAGGGAGCAGCTGTAGGGTGGCTGAGAAAGGCTCGAGAGCAGCGTTGTTGTACCGTGTGAATATGTCGGTGTACTCCAGGCAAACTCCGAGCATGATCGTCCGAAGCGCCCACAGCTGTGTGCCCCCTAAGGTCCCCAGACGCTTGTAGATACGCATGACGCGTCGCAAGTAATCCGCCGCAGGCTCCGCTGGTCCCTGACGGAGCGAGTGGAAAGCACGAATGTGTGACGCTTGCGTGGCGTGCATCTCTGCGGCCAGTAGGGACAACGCCAGATCCCAGCCTCCATAAGGATCAGTTCCGGTGCCTGTGCCAGCCCCGCCGAGGAAGGGGCGGAAGTCAACGACAGTCTCGCGTGGCATGGCATAGAGAAGTCCTCGCATGGCCCGGGCTACTGTCAGCACCTGTGCTGGATCTGTAGACTGGTATGGGGTGCGTAGTAAGGCCACATTCCCTCGGAAGTGGCTCACATCTGAAACAGGATCTCCCAGCAGTCAAATCCATCCTCGCTGATGTATCGTGGAGGTGGTGCCTCAAATTCCTTTGGCTGTCGCTCCGTGGGGAGAGCAACCGCAGGCTAAGGAGGGCGAGAGACGGGGAAAACTCCTGGAAGAGGGTGATCACCGGGGAAGTCAGGTGACGGTCGTATCGGGGACACGGGTGGAGGTCGGATACCCGTCTACAGCTGACGGAGGCGCTCCTGTAGAAGACAAATCTCCTGCTCCTGGGAGTCATCCTTGAAGCCTGGCATGAATGGCTCGTCATCAAGGAGGTCCGCAGGTGGTGGGGAAACCACACCAGGAGGTGAGGCAGGCGGGGCACCTGTCACGGGCACCTGAGCCGAGTGCTGGGTGGAGGCCGCAACGCCGGCAGCTCCCTCAGAAATCGGCGAAGGAGCCGTGGACTGAGCGCGCAGGAGCTCAGTCAGCGTGCGGATCGTGTTAGTCTGCTCTCGCTGCAGACGACGCATCTCCTCTTGCTGGCTGCGCAGGTCCTCAATGGCCTGCGAGCGAGGGCTCAATACCCCTGAAGAAGTGGAGGAGGGATCGCCTGGTCCCTTGTCCTTGTCGTCGGGCGAACTCATGTCGCCGCTCACTATGGGACGACAGATCAAGTTTGCCGGATTTCAAAACAGTCTGCGTTTCTCGGGGATTTAAAACGCTGGCAACTTTTGACTTTCCGGGTGGAAATTTGGCTAAGGGTAATGCTGACGTCAGCAAGTGGTTGCTGACGTCAGCACGACCTGATGACGTCAGCAATCAACAATGCTGACATCAGCTCGTCCCCTCCCTTTTTTTTGTTGTCACGGTTCTGCCGCTTCGCGGTGGCGTGCGGCAGCTCCGCGAAAGCTGCGGAGCAGCTTCCGCCTGGCTGCTGCTGCAGCTGTGCTGTCAGCTGCAGCAGCAGCTGCGTAACTACGTGTGCAGCGGTGGCAGCAGCGGCTGCGCTGCTGCTGCTGCTGCGCGCGGTGGCTGCTGCTGCGCGCGGCGGCTGCTGCTGCGCGCGGCAGCTGCTGTTGCGCGCTGCAGCTGCTGCTGGATGCCGCCGCCGCGCGCTGCTGCTGGCTGCCGCCGCCGCGCGCTGCTGCTGCTGCCACTGCTGCCCTGCTACTGCCGCCGCGACTGCCACTGCTGCTGCTGTGCCACTGCCACTGCTGCGCTGCTGCTGCCGATGCTGCTGCTGCACTGCTGCTGCCGCCGCTGTTGCCGCCTCTGCAGCTGTGATCTCATGTGGTGGGTGGGATACGCTGACGGCGACCGGCCGTCTCCAACAGATCCCAGAGAACTCTGCTGCTGCGGTGACTCTCACTGCTGCTGCTCTGCTGCGTCTCTGCCGCGCAGCTCAGTGAGAACTGTCTCACTACTCTGATACCATGAGAAAGTGCGTACAAGCTTCCTAGCAACACAGCCGCTGACCGGGCGTCAGTGCCTGGTCAGACAGTGACGACAGTCACAGGTCGTACACGCAACGGCAAGGGTTTGGCTAGGAGACACAAGGCACAGTGTCAGAATGCTTCAATATAGCATATGCAGAGAGAAATGACAACTGAGAGGTCCAGGGCATAAATACCTGCCGCGGCGCACGGCGGGTGTCGCACGCGGCAGTCCAAGAGCTGTCCTAAAACTGGCCCAAAACCACTGTTTTGGCCGTAATTCTGCGCACACATGTCATAATCCTACGCCGTCTGAACCTAGACGTGTATAATCAAAAGACGGACGCAGCGACTGGCCACATGCATGCATCCATCGACTGACAGCGAGTATACAATGCAAAAACATGCAAATGGGCCTTATGCCCAGTCCGCCAAACGACGCCTGCAAGACGTAGAAGGCACAGCGAGGAGTCCCGGTGACATCTGGGGCTCTGGAACAGTGGTCGGTCAGCTCCAGGCGGGTAGTCCGCCGCCTGTCGTCGCGCCGATGTCACCAGGGCCGCCTGCCTCAGGGATCTGCACGAGTATGGACACGGCCGAGTGGTCACAGTAAACTGTACAGGAACGGCACAAAGCACAACACTGCGTTGCTAGGAAGCTTCCACGCATTCTCATGGTATCAGAGCAGTAAGACAGTTCTCACTGAGCTGCGTAGCAGAGACGCAGCAGAGCAGCAGCAGTGAGAGTCACCGCTATAGCAGAGTTCCTGAGGCCTGCTGGAGACAGCCGGTCGCCGTCTACGCAGCCCCACCCACCACGTGAGATCGCAGCAGCGGAGGCAGCAGCAGTGTTGTGCACCGCCAGGCGAGGTGCGTGGCGGCTGCAGTGAGTGCAGCCGCCCCTCCCATAGCCGCACCAGCTGAGCAGCAGCAGCAGAGGCGGCGACAGCAGCAGCGCAGCAGCAGCGGCCGCAGCAGCAGCGGCGGCAACAGCAGTGCAGCAGCAGCGGCGGCAATAGCAGCGCAGCAGTTGCAGCGGCAGGAGCAGTGCAGTAGCAGCGGCGGCAACAGCAATGCAGCAGTAGCAGCGGCGGCCGTGACGGCAACAGTAGAGCAGCAACAGCAGTAGCAGCAGCAGCGCGGCAGCGGCAGCACCAGCAGCACGTGGCGCCGGCAGTGAGCAGCAGCCGCAGCGCGCAGCAGTAGCAGCAGCAGCGCAGCCGCTGCTGCCACCGCTGCATCCGCAGCTACACAGCTGCTGCTGCAGCTGACAGCGCAGCTGCAGCAGCAGCTGGGCGGAAGCTGCTGCGCGGTTTCCGCGCAGCGTCCGCGCGGCCACCGCGGAGCGGCTGCATGCGCGCGTAGATCCACGGAAAAAAAAAAGAAAAAAGGAAAAAAAAGGGAGGAGACAAGCCGACGTCAGCAATTTTGCTTGCTGACGTCATCAGTCGTGCTGACGTCAGCAACCACCTGCTGACGTCAGCACCATTCTTAGTCAAATCTTTGGCTGGACAGTCAAAAGTTGCCAGCGTTTCAAGTCCTCGAGAAACGCTGACGCTTTTAAAATCCGACAAACTTCATCCGTCGCCCCATACTGAGCGGCGACTTGAGCCTGTCCGACAGCAAGGAGAAGGGACCAGGCGACCCCTCCTCCTCCTCGTCTGGCGTACTGAGTCCACGCTCGCAGGCCATTGAGGACCTGCGCAGCGAGCAGAATGAGATGCGTCGTCTCCAGAGAGAGCAGACTGACGCTATTCGCACGCTGACTGAGCTTCTGCGCGCTCAGTCCACGGCCCCTCCGCGGATCTCTGAGGGAGCTGCCGGAGTTGCTGTCTCTACCCAGCATTCGGTTCAGGCACCCGTGACAGGCGCTCCACCTGACCCACCACTTGCTGACCTCCTTGATGATGAGCCACTACACGATGAGCCATTCATGCCAGGCATCACGGATGATTCCCAAGAGCAGGAGATTCGAGTTCTCCAGGAGCGCCTCCGTCAGCTGCAGGCGGGTACCCGACCTCCACCAGTTACCCCGATACGATCATCACCTGACTACCCTGGCGATCACCCTCTCCCAGGAGTTTTTCCCGTCTCTCGTCCTCCTCAGCCTGCGGTTGCTCTCCCCACGGAGCGGCAACCTAAGGACTTTGAGGCACCGCCTCCACGGTACATCAACGAGGATGGTTTCGACTGCTGGGAGATCCTGTTTCAGGTGTGGGCTACATTTGAGGGAGTGTGGCCTTACTACCACAGTCCGTACCAGTCTACAGACCCAGCACAGGCACTGACAGCTATTAGAATTTGAGATCGTTGAATGCCACAAACTTTCTGGACAGCGCAAACCAATCGCTTCAAAACCAGAGGAGATCAACACAGGCACTCACAGCCAAATCTGCTCAATCAGCGATAGAGAAATGAACTCCCTTTCATCAGAATTGACTAACTCCTGGGTACAGATACTACTGACATCTAGTCCTCAAAAGAATGACGGAGAATGGGGTCAGATCTGCTTTAAAAGCTGCCTCGCTCGCCTTCACCTCCTGTGCGTCTTTGCTCCGCAGCCACGGTTCTGCCGTCTGCCGCCGGCACCTGCCGTCTTCGCTGTTTGCACTTGGGTCCCGGCCACACTGGTCCTTCGGTGAGACCTGAATAGTGCTGTCTTTGGTGTCGTTTGATGTGATCCGGTATATGTCATTTATATGTTGGTCGTGCGTCGTTGATCTTGGATCGGATGGCCTCCGAATTTCTGTGTCATCGATGTTTATCGATGCCACAATCCCCCCCCAGTTGTCCGCACTGTCTTCCCTCATATCAATCGGACTGGTAGTCCGGTACTCTGTTCTCTGTTTACTCCTTTCGAGATGCCACGTCAGCCTCCTGCCAGAGCTCCGCTCAGGCTACCGCTTCCAGACCACTTAACACAGTAAAGGTCTACACAATATATCCTGCTCGTGGTCATGCTACTCTCGAACAACAGGTACATATGAATGGGCAGGGGAGGCATGGGTATACCCTCTCTCCTAACCCAACGGTAGACATGAGGCATAGTGTAGGGTAGCATAGGTGGCGGAGGGTCAGGGGAGAGGGTGGCGCCTCTCCCCTGGCCCTCTGCGTTATGCCATTTTGGAGCATACCCCATTTTATCATTTTTCCAACATTCCCCCCCATATGCTCCAATCACCAGAGATGTTGAGGATCCTACGAAGGGGCTTAAGAGGAGAGGAACTAAACTAATTTTTTGTGTTCGCTGATTTCCCACCTCCCCAGAGGTCTGCATCTATCTAGTAAAGAAGTGCTAGCGTAGAAGACAAACAATACTATCAGTTTTTGTCACTGTGGCCCTCAATCCTCACCCTCAATCCAGTCCTCGCATTGGGGGATGAGGGCATCACTCGTCACTCCCTCCCTTTGTTTTGTTTTAATGTTATTCCAGTACCAATCCCATCCCACCGCACAGTGCATCGTGTTGACGATTCTCCAAGGCTTTTGTGAATACATCTGCGATCTGCTCCTTTGTTCCCACATAGTCCAACTGCATCTCCCCTTCAGCCAAAGCATCACGGACATAGTGGTATTGTCTCTTGACGTGCTTGGTCCTGTCATGCAGTACGGGATCCTCAGATAGCGCTATGGTGCCTTGATTGTCGCAAAAAATGGTAGTTGGTTCCAGTTGACTGAAACCCAGTTCTTCCAGCAGCATACGGATCCAGACTGCTTCCCTGGTTGCTTCACTGGCTGCAATGTACTCTGCCTCGGTTGATGAAAGAGCAACCACTGGTTGTTTTTTCGATCGCCAGGAGACGGGTCCACCACTTAGCAGAAAGTCATAGCCAGACGTAGATTTGCTGGTGCTTTTGTCACCTGACAGATCTGCGTCACAGAAGCGGATGAGACGAACGCTGCTCTGTGGTTGATGCTTGATCTTTTGTTCAGCGTTGCATTTGAGATAGCGAATGCTACGTTTGGCTGCTGTCACATGATCTGTTGTTGGGTTTTTACACCCTTGGCTGAGTAGTCCATCAGCGAATGAGAGGTCAGGTCGAGTTCCCACACTCGCATACATCAGGGAACCGACGAGACTGGGATACAGTTTGGTCTCACTGGGATCTGCCAACATCTCACTGGTCACTGGCTTTGTGAGGCCGTGGTCGACTGCCAGTGGGGTACTGGTAGGATGCGGCTGGCCCAAGTTGAACTTGTCGGCCATGCGCGTGATGTAGGTGCTCTGCGATAGGGTGATTTCTGGTGGGCTGCGACTGTGGTGAATCTGGATGCCCAGGTAGAAGCGTAGAGGTCCTTCATCACTCATCTCAAACGTGGCAGAGAGTGTCTGCTTGAACTCAGTGATGATGGAGAGGGATCGGCCAAACAGAATTAGGTCGTCAACGTAGAGGATCACACCCAAGTTGTGGAGGCCGTCCTTGTAGTAAACCGAGTGGTCAGAGTGCAGGCGCTTGAGGTTTTGACTGAGGAAAAAATCATGGATGCGTTTGTTCCATCGCCTCGGCGCCTGCTTGAGGCCGTAGAGGGTTTTGAGCAGCCGACATACCTTGTTTCCCCCCCCCTCGGCTGGACAAAGCCCTCAGGCTGCGTCATGAAAAATTCTTCATCAAGTTCGCCGTTGAGAAAGGCCGATTTAACATCCATCTGATGAAGGAACCAATTCTCGTGAGCCGCCAGAGCAAGGATGATGCAGATGGAGCTGTACTTTGCAACTGGGGCGAAAGTGTCGCTGTAGTTGACACCTTGAACTTGACTGTAGCCACGTGCCACAAGGCGAGCCTTGTATCTGTCGGGAAGACCATGCTCATCAAGTTTGCGTTTGAAGATCCATTTACACGTAACAACGGGGGCACCGGGTGGAAGATCAACCAGAGTCCAGGTCTGTTGCTTCTGTAGTTGCTCAAACTCGCTGACAGCTGCAGAGTGCCAATCAGCAGAGTCGGGGCGAGACATGGCATCTTTGAAGCTGACTGGGTCTACCACAGGGGTGACAAAAGCATAGTCAAAGGAGAGAGAACCAGGAGAAATAGGAGGTTCAAGAGGAACAGAAGGAGCTGGTGGAGCAGAGGGAATCCCATGGGAAAAGACAGCAGTGAGGGCCCTGAGGTTTGGGCGGCGCGAGGAACGCCGTGGTGGGGCTGTGGGATCATAGTCCTTGGGCCAGTTGCGAGAGAGTCGAGGTGCTGAGGGTGGTGGCAGTGGAGGCGGCGGCGGAGGCGACGCAGGTGGAGGCACCACAGGGCGATCAGCTGCAGGAACAATGGGAGGGATGATGCCGGCGTGCTCATCAGGTCCAAAGTCAACAGGGTGCTGAGGAGGAAGAAGAGGCTCAGGGTCCATGGAGATGATGTGGAGCTGTGGAGGACTGGAGGAGAGAGTAGTTCGATCAGTCAGGGTTTCATCAAAGGTGGCACTCCGACTCCGAACAATGCATTTGGCCACCGGATCCCAGATGCGATAGGCCTGGCTGTTGTGCGCATAACCCACCAAGATGCCCTTCTGGGTGTGGGAACCCAGTTTGTCCCGAGCACCGGGTTGGACCCAGGCATAGGCCGTGCTCCCAAAAAATTTCAGATGGCCAACATTGGGGGCATGACCATGCCAACTTTCATACGGAGTGCTGTGGTTGTGAAGACGTTTGCAAGGAAGAAGGTTGAGGAGATAACCGGCCGTGTTAACGGCCTCTGCCCAAAAACCAGTAGGCAGTCCTGCAGCATGGAGCATGGAGCGCTCCTTTTCAAGGAGGGTGCGGTTCATGCGTTCGGCACGGCCATTTTGTTGAGGCGTATGAGGCACCGTCCGTTGATGCTGAATTCCATGTGCTTCGTAGAAAGAGGTGAGTGTATGATTCACGAATTCACCACCATTGTCGGAGCGGACAGCCTTACCTCGTTGATCAGTTTCATTTTCAACACGGCACACCCAGGTCATGATGTGTTCTGCAGCTTCAGACTTGTGACGCAGGAAGCGGAGCCAGACATAGTGGGTGAAATCATCCAGGAGAAGAAGGAAATAGTGTTTGCCAGAGATAGAGGGGTCTTTGATGCAACAAAGATCCATGTGGACCAGATGAAGTTTGTCAGAAGCTCGGAAGTCAGAGTGGGTGGAGAAGGGCTGCTGTTGTTGCTTTCCTGCGAGACATCCTTCACAGCAGGTGGAGCTGGGTTGTGTCAAAGTACGGGGCAGAGATTCAACGATGCCTTGTTTGGACATGGTCACCAATGTGGAAAAACCCACATGACCAAGTCGTTGGTGCCATGACATCGTCAGGAGGTCAGAAGAAGGTGGTGATGATGAGAAACTTGAGGGCCCGCTGGCGGCTAAGGCCACTTCAGGTGTGTCGTCATCAGGTTCAAGGTCCAGTGTTGGAAGAATGGTCAAGTTGCCTTCTCTCTTGGCTTCAGCTACAATGTGTCCCTTTCCAGCAAAGATACGGCAGCTCTTGTCAGCTCCAAAAACAACATTGCAGCCTTTGTCATTGAGGCGTGTTACAGATAGAAGGTTAGCAGCCAAATCTGGGAAAAACAGGACATCTGAGAAAGTGCGGGAGGCCACTTTCTGTTGGAAACTGATAGAGACTTTGACAGTACCAACACCGATGGCAGGAATGATGCGCCCATCTCCAATCCGAACCGGTTTTGGTTTCTTGAATTCTCTGTAATCTGTAAACCATGCTCTGTTGCAGGTCATGTGCCTGGTACTTCCAGAGTCAAGAATCCAAGCCAGAATGCCAGCTGCCAGCAGGAAGGCACTGTCAATGGTACAGAGTGCCAGTTCTTCCAGGATGAATTCCGCATCTTCTGAGGCCGCTTTGTGGATGGCAGCTGAGGATGCAGTTGGTGGGATGTCGTCAGCAGGAGTGATGAAGTTTATGCTGGTGTTGTCCGAGTTGGCGCTGGTGATGTTGGTGTTTCCAAGGGTTTCCAATTGGAAGAGCAGTTGATTCCAATTGTCAGTCATTTGAGTCATCATTTGTCTGAAACTGCCAATAAGACAGGATGGAGTCTCAGCTTGAAAGGTGTCTGTTGTCAGCAGGGCATGTTGAGCATCGGGATGTCTTGGTCGTCGTGGTTTGTCGTAGAAGCGGTTCAGGTGGCCCAGTTGCTGACAGTTCCAACATCTTACATTTTCGAAGCCTTTACTTCCTGGTGCTCCTGCTGGAATAATCCCACTGGAGGCTTGAAGTCGCTGGAGATTTGGATTTGGTGGGAATCTGGAGCCAGAGAAACCTCCCTGTCCAGGACCTTGATGTCTGGGAGGTTGTCGTTGCTGCTGATAATGGTGTCCAAGTTTTGCAGCAAGGGCGGCTTCAATACCTTCAGGGCTCTTCAGGTGTTTTTCTTCAGCTCGAAATAGACTGTCGCATGCACGTTCCAAGGTAAGTTCATAGACTCCGACTGCCGCAGGTGCTGCTGCCGCAGCAACTTGTCCTCCGGGGGCGGCATTAGCAGCTGCATTTCCTCCATTAGCAGGTGCTTGTAGTAGTCTGGCAGCTTCCAGAGTCTGAAGTCTTGTATCAAACATTGCACCCTGTTCTTGGAAGGCCAATAACTGCTCAACAGTGTTGTTAAATCTGGAGGGTAAACTTGCAAAGAGTCGAAGTACAACCACTTTCTCAGGAAGTGTCTGCCCCATGGTTGCGATGCGGTCAACCAGCTGCTTCAACTGTGCCACGTGATCCTCCAATTTGGTCATATCACCCATCTTGAGTTCGCAGAATTGAATGAGGAGGTTTTGGAGTTCAGAGTCCCCCACTTTCAGGTAGCGCTGTTGAAGTGCCAACCATGCACGTCTTGGTCCAGCGTTGGGTTGCCGTCTTTGATTAAAGATTTCAACCTGTCAGACACTTGCATGGCCAGCAGAGCAAAAGCTTGGTCACATCTTCGTTGCCATTGAAGTCGGGCATCTTCAGTGGCATCGGCGGCCAGTGTCTCAGTGGGAGGATCAGAAACTACTCCCCACAGTCCTTTTGCCAAGAAGACCATCTTCATGTTGAATGCAAAGTCATTGTAGTTGGTGCCGTCAAACGGCTGAAATTTGAATTGATCACCCATGCCGCCTCTGTGGAATACTGCCATGAGGCTGAACATTGTTTCCTTGATCCAGTTGAACAGCGCAACCAGTCCTTGAGTGATTTGTGGCACACCGGGCTCCGAAACCAAATGTTAGAATTTGAGATCGTTGAATGCCACAAACTTTCTGGACAGCGCAAACCAATCGCTTCAAAACCAGAGCAGATCAACACAGGCACTCACAGCCAGATCTGCTCAATCAGCGATAGAGAAATGAACTCCCTTTCATCAGAATTAACTAACTCCTGGGTACAGATGCTACTGACATCTAGTTCTCAAAAGAATGACGGAGAATGGGGTCAGATCTTCTTTAAAAGCTGCCTCGCTCGCCTTCACCTCCTGTGCGTCTTCGCTCCGCAGCCACGGTTCTGCCGTCTGCCACCGGCACCTGCCATCTTTGCTGTTTGCACTTGGGTCCCGGTCACACTGGTCCTTCGGTGAGACCTGAATAGTGCTGTCTTTGGTGTCGTTCGATGTGATCCGGTACATGTCATTTATACGTTGGTCGTGCGTCGTTGATCTTGGATCGGATGGCCTCCGAGTTTCTGTGTCATCGATGTTTATCGATGCCACAATCCCCCCTCAGTTGTCCGCACTGTCTTCCCTCATATCAATCGGATTGGTAGTCTGGTACTCTGTTCTCTGTTTACTCCTTTCAAGATGCCACGTCAGCCTCCTGCCAGAGCTCCGCTCAGGCTACCGCTTCCAGACCATTTAACACAGTAATGCAAAGGTCTACACAATATATCCTGCTCGTGGTCATGCTACTTTCGAACAACAGGTACATATGAATGGGCAGGGGAGGCATGGGTAGACCCTCTCTCCTAACCCAATGGTAGACATGAGGCATAGTGTAGGGTAGCATACGTGGCGGAGGGTCAGGGGAGAGGGTGGCGCCTCTCCCCTGGCCCTCTGCGTTATGCCATTTTGGAGCATACCCCATTTCATCATTTTTCCAACAATAGCAGCTCGGGCTATGCGCGGACTTCTCTACGCCATGCCACGCGAGATTGTCGTCGACTTCCGCCCCTTCCTTGGCGAGGCTGGCACAGGCACCGGCGCCGATCCCCGTGGAGGCTGGGATCTGGCGTTATCCCTGCTGGCCGTAGAGACGCACGCCACTCGTGCGTCACACATTCATGCTTTCCATTCGCTTTGTCAGGGGCCTGCGGAGTCTGTAGCGGATTATTGGCGACGTGCTATGCGTATCTACACGCGTCTGGGGACCTCAGGAGGCACACAATTGTGGACGCTTCGGATGATTATGCTCGGAGTTCACCTTGAGTACACTGACATCTTCACGCGGTACAGCGACGCTGTCCTTGAGCCTTTCCCAGCCACTCTGCAACTGCTCCCTTGGGCGCATCAGCTTTTCCTCCAGGTGACTTCAGCCCTTGAGGCAGCAGTAGTGCATCAGGAGACCTCCCTCGCTGCAGGAGTCGTCGCATCACCACCATCTTCTCTCTTGCATTCACCCTCATCCACCTCCACCATGACCACCTCATCTTCCTCCTCTTCTTCGACCCCGTCTACACCCACGCAGACACAGGGCATTGCAGCAGCCGCCCAGGGGAAGAAGAAGAATAGGAAGCTTGGATCAGGTCAGCAGCAGTCGTCATCTAGTGGTAGCAGTGGCCGTTCTGTGCACTGCTACGACTGTGGAGACGCCCATCGCTACACCGAGTGCCAGTAGCCGCTTGACTGGGCGCGGATCACCCGTGGGCTTCAGGCTGCTCATGCTCTTCGTTCCACGTCCGGCGCATTCCCCGCACCCTCCTCGGGACGTGCGGCGGCCACGACTGCAGCTGTTCCTGCATCCTCACCGGCGAGCTATAGTGATCCGAACCCACGCGACCGCACCATCACCGAGCTTCGTGACCTTCTGACGCTTCGCTTTCAGGGAGGTGCGAGTGTGTTGTCATCGTTGGGTGGTTCACAGACTGCTTGTTCGTCCGTTCCCGTGGCTCGTGATGACGCGTGTGGGGGAGCACAGTCAGCATGTGATGATGATGGGCCTGACTGTACTGACTGGATTGATGAGTCTCATCTTCGTGATGTACGTCGTTCCTTCCCACTGTCGGCTCAGCGTCCCTCTGATGCCGAGTGTTGCATTGCTCGTTGTACAGTGACGTCCACCAGTCATGATTCCACTGGCACTTGGATCATCGATTCTGGGGCCACCCATCACATGACGTGCTGTCGCAGTGACTTTGTGGTACTTGGTCCTGTCATGACTGTTCGTTCTGTTCGTACAGGCTCTGGTCATTCCTTGCCAGTCCACGGTTTGGGGGTTGTATGTTTTGACGGTCCGTCTTGCCCCTTGTATCTTTCTGACGTGTTGTTTGTGCCTGATCTTGAGCTCTGCCTGCTTTCTGTGCGTGCCTGCACTCTTATGGGTCTCTCTGTGGAGCACACCGGTGATTCAGTGACTGTGATTACTACTGACACCCGTAGCATTGTCTTGCGTGCTTCATTCATAGATGATTTGTATCGTATCGCTCTGCCCTCCTCCCCTTGCTCTCCCTCCTCATCCGGTCGCGTTTTTGTCACTGGTGTTCCATCCTCGGAACACCAGCGGTTGCTTCATCATCGTCTGTGTCACGTGGGCTCCGATACTATGTCAAAGCTCATTCGGACACAGCCTGCTCTTGGTCTTGACGTGGCTTCTTTCGAGAAGCCACCCAAGACCGACTGTCTTTTCTGCGCTCAGGGGAAGATGCACCGGTGCACCTACCCTGACTCGCGTTCCTGAGCACTTAGGCCTCTCAAGTTAGTCCACTCGGACCTTCTTGGTCCTCTCCCGGTCGAGTTCCTGTCCGAGAGGGGCCGGTATGTTCTGACGCTGACTGATGACTTCACCCGCATGTGGTGGGTCTACAGTTTGCGTCAGAAGAGTGACGCCGCCCTTGCGGTTCGGCTCTGGCTCGTGATGGCTGAGCGTCAGTCTCGCCACAAACTACATACTTTTTCCTCGGATCGCTGCGGCGAGTTCCTTGGCGAAATGGATTCCTTCTTTGTTGAGCACGGGATTTTTCACCAGGTCTCCGCTCCTGTTGCTCCACAGCAGAACGGTGTATCTGAGCGCTGGAACCGCACCATGGAGGATGCGGTTCGCACCATGCGGTCTGAGTGCGGTCTCCCGCAGTCTTTCGCCTTCGAGGGCTTCGCCTTGGGTCTGGAACCGCCTCCCGCATGGTCCACTTCCGGACCATGTTACACCGTACGAGCTCTGGTTTGGCTACCGTGCTGACCTTCGTCTCGCTTGCGTCTGGGGATCTCTGGCCTCCATGTGGTACACCGAGGACCAGCAGGCGTCCAAGATCTCCCCTCGGGGTCGCTTGTGTGCCTTCATTGACATCTCCCTGCGGTCAAAGGCCTGGCATTTTTGGGACCCCACTCGCCGTCGCGCCATTGAGTCCCGTGACGCGCTGTTTTTTGAGTCACTCATGTACCGTGACCTGACTTCGATCACAGCCCTCTCCGCAGCCCATGTCCCTTCCTGTGAGGGTCCTCGGCGGATGGGGGAGACTTCTACGCCAACGACCATCCCTCGTCTGGCTGATGTGTCCGCTGGAGCCCCCTCTCGATCTCCAGCCCTTGATGATCCGGCTATCATTGCCGTCGGCCCAGAGATCTCGCCTGTACAGCCTGTTTCACACCCCACAGGTACCTCTTCTCTCACGCCTCCTCCTGCACCATCACCTGTGTCTGCCGGCACCCCTGCTCCTGCGTCTGACCCAGTCTTGCCCACTC
>SZWC01023825.1:20226-39169 GCA_023375785.1 Penium margaritaceum
AGCCCTCTCCGCAGCCCATGTCCCTTCCTGTGAGGGTCCTCGGCGGATGGGGGAGACTTCTACGCCAGCGACCATCCCTCGTCCGGCTGATGTGTCCGCTCGAGCCCCCTCTCGATCTCCAGCCCTTGATGATCCGGCTATCATTGCCGTCGGCCCAGAGATCTCGCCTGTACAGCCTGTTTCACACCCCACAGGTACCTCTTCTCTCACGCCTCCTCCTGCACCATCACCTGTGTCTGCCGGCACCCCTGCTCCTACCTCTGACCCAGTCTTGCCCACTCCAGTTCCTACGTCGGTTGACACCCCTGCCTCACTGTCCGGACCAGCCTTGCCTGCTGTCACACCCAGCCCTGTGTCTCCCACACACTCATCTTCTCGCTCGGCCTCTCCGGCTGCCTCGTCTCAGCCCTCACCAACTGTGGTCGTACCTGTTCCTGTGGTCGTACTTGTCCCTGAGCCTGACGTGCGCCCCTCGACCTCCGGTTACTCCCGTGAGCCCGGTGGCCGCCTTTGACCACTAGACTCCGGAGCTCAGCGGGCGTCGGGTCCCGGACCTAGGCGTTCCACTCGCAGCATCGCGAGCGGTGATCCACACACAAAGGCCTTCGGCCTGAGTGCCCACACCGAGCTTTCAGAGGTACATCTAGTGTGCCCTGTAGGGCACGACCTGGTCACTCGCGAGTTCCATATCACCTGTGATGCAGCAGCTGATCTCGTGGCCGTCAGGCCTGACACTGAGGCGTGTGCACTCGCCACGTCCAGGAGAGTTCCCCCTCTATGGCGCCTGACCTTGGCACATTGAGGGAGGCTCTCTCATCGGAGGATGCCGATGCCTGGCAAGCTGCTTGCGAGGATGAGCTTCGCGCTATCCGAGAGCACATACCCCCCTGATTTTTAAACTCGACGTCTAGGATTCAAGGAATCATGTGATCTTTAGTTTTGATGTGAATTTTGCAGTTTGAATTATTTTGGTGATCCTAATTGGTCGAATTCGTGGATGAATGGGACTTTAACTTTGACGAAGTTGGCTGTTCACAGATGAAATGGTCCTTAACTTCGACGACGTGCTTGGAGTGGGCGGTCGCGTGCGCGTCCCTCGTGGACCGTTGAGTGTTTCAAGAATCGAATCTCGAACTTTGAGCTGTCACATTCGCCCTCCACACGTGTCAGTTTGTCTGACAACTTGTGTAACAGGCTGTCAGACGAACTGACGAGTTTGGCGCGATGGCTCGGTCGCTCCTCCTTTTTTCTGCCGTTGTTCAACAGCGATGGCTGAGTCGCACATGTGAGAGCAACAATAACTTAAAAAAACCAAGCTCATTTGTCAAACTCCAGAACAATAGAGAGTAGCAACCCAGGGAAGTAAACATGGGAAGAATGTAAAATGTCACTTTAAACTCGACGAAGTAAAGGTAGAATTATTTTTGTGGTCCTTCAGATTTGTTGACCGAAATAACGTATCCTATTTCGACCACTCCAGAAATAATTAAAATCGAAATTGAAGACCAGGGGGGTAGTCTATGAGCTTGTCGACCTTCCCCCTGGGAGGAAGGCGATTCAGGTCAAGTGGGTCTTTCGCAAGAAGGTGAAGCCAGATGGCTCAATGGAAAGCTACAAGGCCCGCTTGGTCGTCAAGGGGTACTCTCAGATTGAGGGAGTCGATTACACTGACACCTTTGCCCCTGTCGGCCGCATGACCTTAGCTCGAGCTCTGTCCGGTGTAGTGGCTCAGCATGACTGGGAACTGCAACATATGGATGTGAACAATGCGTTCCTCCATGGCTCTCTGGATGAGGAGATTTACGTGGCTCAGCCACCAGGTTTTGAGGACGGTGACAAGGTCTGGCGCTTGCGCAAGTCCTTGTACGGCCTCAAGCAGTCTCCACGGTGCTGGAACCGGGAGATCACTGGCACTTTGACTCGTGCAGGATACGTACAGAGCGAGGCAGACCCCTCGCTCTTCATCCTATCAACACCCGAGCGGTTCACCGCCATCCTGGTCTATGTTGATGACCTCTTGATTGCGTCTCCATCCCTAGAGGCCGTGAAGGAGGCCAAGGCTGTCCTACAGACTGCCTGCAGGATGAAGGACCTCGGTCCTGCATCGGTGTTTCTCGGTATGGAGATCGTGCGAGATCGCAGACATCGGACACTGTTGCTGCATCAGGCCCAATACGCACGAGTCGTGGGGGAGCGCTTCAGCAATCTCCTTGGTGCAGTGCCATTCGCTTCCATACCTCTTACACTGGATGGGCAGGATGCCCTGAAGGTGGATGATCCTACATAGATGGGGGAGACAGTGGATGTGACCTTGTGCCTCTGTCTCATCGGATCTCTGATGTACCTGGCCACCACCACGCGTCCTGACATCGCGTTCGCCGTCAACCTCCTCGCTCAGTTCTCGCATGCTCCACGTGCAAGAGCCCTTCACGGGGCTGTGCGAGTGGTATGGTACGTGGTCTCCACGCCGTACCTCGGACTCTGCTTTCGTCGGCAGTGTTCGGTGGTCCTTGACGGCTACACTGACAGTGACTGGGCTTGGAGCCCTGATGGGCGCAGTCGTACTGGCTACGTGTTTCTGCTCGGTGGTACCNGAGCCCTTCACGGGGCTGTGCGAGTGGTATGGTACGTGGTCTCCACGCCGTACCTCGGACTCTGCTTTCGTCGGCAGTGTTCGGTGGTCCTTGACGGCTACACTGACAGTGACTGGGCTTGGAGCCCTGATGGGCGCAGTCGTACTGGCTACGTGTTTCTGCTCGGTGGTACCACTTTGTCTTGGCAAAGCGGGAAGCAGGGCTGCATTGCACGTAGCTCGTCAGAGGCAGAGTATGTTGCCTTGGGCGCAGGGGCTGCTGAGGCAGTATGGCTGCAGCGCTTGTTTCTTGAGCTTGGGCAATCAGTACCCGCCATTGTGCTGCGTTGCGACAACCAGAGTGCTCTCGCCACTGCGGAGAACTCTGGTGTTTTTCATGCGCGCACAAAGCACATTGCAGTTGAGCATCACTTCGTTCGTGATCTAGTGGAGCGACGCGTGATCTCCATCATGTGGGTTGGTACTGACACGCAACGTGCTGACTTCTTGACGAAGGCACTTGCTCGCGGAAAGTTCCTGGTGGCCATTTGTTCTATTGGGCTTCGCCCCGTGCGTGAGAGTGGTTGAGTGTGGGATGTGCGTCTGCGTCTCATTTGTTTGTGTCACTCACTATTGTGTTCGTACCAGTGCTGCACGCGTATGGACATGCATACAATCGGGTCATGAGGGAGTGTTGTGCTTTGTGCCATTCTTGTACTGTTTACTGTGACCACTCGGCCGTGTCCATACTCGTGCAGATCCCTGAGGTGGGCGGCCCTGGTGACACCGGCGCGACGACTGGTGACGGACTACCAGCTTGGAGCTGGCTGACCACTGCACCAGAGCCCCAGATGCCACCGGGACTCTCTGCTGTGTCTTCTACATCTTGCAGGCGTCTTTCGGCAGACTTGCCATGAGGCCTCTTTGCATGTTTTTGCATTGTATGCTCACTGTATGTCGATGGATGCATACATGTGACCAGTCGTAGCATTTGTCTTTTGCTTCTGCACGTCTAGGTTCAGACGGCGTAGCATTCTAACATGTGTGCGCAGAGTCACGGCCAAAACAGTGGTTTTGGGCCGGTTCTAGGACAGCTCTTGGACTGCCGCGTGCGACACTCGCCGTGCGCCGCGGCAGGTATTTATGCCTTGGACCTGTCATTTGTCATTTCTCTCTGCATATGCTATTTTGAAGCATTCTGACACTTTGCCTTGTGTCTCCTAGCCAAACCCGTGCCGTAGTGTGTACGACATGTGACTGTCGATACCGTCTGATCAGGCACTAACGCCTAGTCAGCGGCTGCGTTGCTAGGAAGCTTCCACGCATTTTCTCAGTGTGGCTGAAGCACATAAATTTTCTCTCAAATAGGTTAATGAACACATAATACACAATTGATATGAGGTGTAGACCACAAGGATGCAAGGATGTAACTGTTTAGGGCTGTTCACCAAGACAGGTCTCCCAGCCATGGCGCAAGAGTGCGCGGAGTTGGGTCACAGCAACCAAGAGCAAGAACAAAACACAAGTCACGGGCCATTCTGGTGCTACCCGTCGGGAGCGAGCAAGGGAGCGAGCAGCGAGCTTGCTTTCGCTCGCTCCCAGACGAGCCCGTGGTGCGAACCACCACGTTCTCGTGAATATCTTCCTGAACCACCCAAACTCCACCTGGGTTCCACAAAACAGGTTGGGCAAGTGCCCAAATGGTGTTCACGCTAAGCAAGCATATCAAACGTTGCATGGCATGCATGAGGGGTGAGAACACCAATCTTGAACTAATTGCACGACTCGTGGCTGGAGTAGGTTGTCCGACGACAGAGCAGGCGCTGACGGCGGGACCTAGCTCGACGTGCAGTCTCTTCTCTGGTCAATCACCTGCACAGGTGTGATTGGTGTGCAGCAAGGCCAGAGGTCAACATGTCGGGACTGACACATAAACCAACACTCCCCCATGACCCACAGCCAAACCGCACACAGACTGGTACGAGTACATGTGACGTCACGAGTAGTGACGATGGACTATACACGGACGCACGGCACAGCAACTCAGCCAGGCGCATCATGAACGCACAAGAGCCCCACAGTGTGCGCTGCTACCTCGAAGATGTTACTGCTCAGTGCCTTTGTGAGAAAGTCAGCTCGCTGCTGTCTGGTGTCAACCCACACGATCTTAACATCTCTTGCAGCCACACGTTCGCGCACAAAATGATGCTCAACATTGATATGCTTGGTGCGAGTGTGATGCATGCCGTCGTGCTCAGCAATCGCTTTTGTGCTTTGATTGTCACAACATAGAGTGATGCAGCGGATGGGAACGCACAATTGTTGTGACAGACGACAAAGCTAAAAACTCTCACACGTGCTTGCGCCAAGAGCAACATACTCTGCCTCACTAGAGCTGCGCGCAACACAGCCTTGCTTACCACTCTTCCATGAGATTGCTGTCCCACCAACAAGGAAGATGTACCCAGTGCGGCTACGAGCATCCACATCATGTGCCCAATTGCTGTCAGTGCACCCATCCACAACCATGGATGGCTATGCACGATACCAGAGCCCAACCCGTGCAGTCAAGAGTGCATACCGGACAACGCACAGAGCCGCTTCCATGTGGTGCGACTTGGGGCACTGGGAGAACTGAGCGAGAAAGTTCACTACGAAGGCGACGTCAGCCCGCGTCGTGGTAGCCAGGTACATGAGGGAGCCTATCACTCCGAGTGATAGGCTCATGTCCAGTGATAGGTACACGTCCATGCACATGCAGACACTAATGCTGTATAAAGCAAGAGACGCACATCCGCTGCAGACAACAAGCACAGCACATGCAAGATGACACATGAGGAACCAACCTGCAACAGGGATGGGGCAGAGTCCAATGGAACGAATGGCCGCATGAGACTTCGAACGACCCAGAGCACTGGTCAGAAAATCCGCGCATTGCCTGTCAGTGCCCACGTGGATGACTCGGATCTCACCACGATCAACCGGATCACGTACGAAGTGGTGCTCGACATTGATGTCCTTTGTGCGTGCATGGAACACACCTGAGTTCTTGGTGATGGCCTCCGCGCTCATGTTGTCACATTGGAGAACCACGGGGGGAATGGACTGACGCAGTTCATGCAAGAGACAAACGAGCCAGACACACTCCGCTGCACCGGCGCCTAGAGCAACATACTCCACCTCAGCAGTGCTGCATGCGATGCAGTCTTGCTTTCCACTTTTCTAGGACACAGCAGTGCCTCCAATGAGAAAGATGTAGCCGGTGCGGGTCTTGCCATTTGGACTCCACGCCAAGTCACTGTCTATGTACCCATCAAGCACAATGGACACCTGCTCGCGAAAGCATAGGCCAAAGCGTGTAGTGGACATGATGTAGCGCACACACCGGGCTGCGGCTTCCAAAGTTTGTTGGCGTGGAGCCTGCGAGAACTGGGTGAGCAGGTTTGCAGTAAAGGCAATGTCGGGCCGTGTCGTGGTGGCCAAGTACATGAGCGAGCCAATAACTCATAGGTACAGGGTCACATCGACTGGCTCCTCCAGGTCAGCTAGGTCATCCAGGTTCAGGGTGGCCTGCCCCTCAAGGGTCATGGACATGGATGCAGTGGGGAGAGCTGCGAGGAGGTCGGCAAAACGCTCCCCCACAGTCTCAGTGTAGCGTCCCTGATGGACACGGAATGTGTGGCGGACACGGTTGTGCACGATCGCCATCCCCAAAAAGACGGAGGCCTCACCAAGATCTTTCATCTTGTAGGCCGAGGCGAGAACGGCCTTGGCAGCGTTCACTGCTCCCAGGTCGGGTGAGGTGATCAGAAGGCCGTCCACGTAGATGAGGATGACAGCGAGCGGTGCTGGGGACTGAGAGAGGAACATGGATGGGTCAGCATCACTCTGAACATACCCAGCGCGTCTTAGCATGCTGGTGATCTCCTGGTTCCAGCAGCGAGGTGACTGTTTCAATCCGTACAAGACCTTCCGCAGCCGGTACATGCGACCGGTGCCATCCTCAAAGCCGGGTGGCTGGACCATGTAGATCTCCTCCTCAAGGTCCCCGTTCAAGAACACGTTGTTTACATCCATCTGATGGAGTTCCCAGTTGTGATGTGCCACCTGGCTCAACAGCGTGAGCGTGGTTGTCATCCGCCCAACAGGGGCAAATGTCTCAGTGTAGTCCACGCTAGGGACCTGAGAGAAGCCTTTATCTGTTAGGCGCGCTTTGTAGCACTCCACGGTACCGTATGGCTTGAGCTTTTTGCATAGAACCCAGTTGGCCTTGATGGCTTTGCGGTTCTTTGGCAAGTCCACCAGCTCAAAGGCGCTGTGTTCTCGGATGGCATTGAGCTCAGCCTGGCAGGCAACACGCCACTGCTCGGCACTGAGGGCTGACAGGGCCTCAGGCAGACTGGTGGGGTCGGGAGACAGCAGTGGTGCACTGCGTGTGGCCAGGGCATACGCCACAGAGGGAGGGCCGACTGTCACCATGGCCTTAGCGGCGTCACGAGCAAGACCGCACTCATGAGCAAGTAGTGCTATACCAGTGGCACAGCCAGGGTGAACCTCAACGAGGCCGCGAGCACTCAGACCAAGGGCCTTTGTGCCCTCGGCCTCAGTGGCAGGAGCAGTGGGTGCTGCTGACTCACATGCCAATGTGGAGTGCAAAGCAGGCGTGCCCCTCGAGGCTGGCATGGCCTCAACAGCCGGGAACGGGCCCATGGTAGACGTAGGCATGTCCACAGCCGGAGGCAAGGACAACTCAGAGCCAGACACGGACACAGACACAGGGTCTGGCGGAGCCTCAAACGCGGAAGTAGGCGCAGGATCAGGTAGAGCCTCAGATGCGAAAGCAGGTGCACGATCAGGCAGAGCCTCAGACGCGGAGGTAGACTTGGACGTAGACCCGGACACATGCGAGAGTGGAGAGTCGGGGGCAGAGGAGCGAGCCGCAGATGGGGCGGGGCTGGGGGTGCCGATGGGCACAACCTTTGGGGACAACCCCTGGGGTGTCGGCAACGGAGTGACCGTACTGGACGGGGGCACTGTGCCAACCGTGCCAGGAGCCTCCCCCACTCTACGAGGTCTGGCACACCCAGGGGCATGTGCAACACACGGAGCGTGGATGCGGGCAAGGTTGCAGAAGGCGAGATGCTTGAAGAAGAGAGCGTCATGGGACTGTACAATGCGACGTCGTTCAGGGTCCCAGAATCGCCAGGCCTTTCACCACGGGGTGACGCCAACAAAGGCGTAGATGCGTCCTCGTGAAGAGAGCTTGCTCCCCTACTGCTCCGGTGTGAACCAGACGCAGGCAAGGGAGCCCCAGACACCGGCCAGGCACAGATCCGTGCGGTGCCCGTACCACAGGGCGTGCGGTGACCTGGGAGGGGGCCGTGAGGAATGCGGTTCCAGACCTAGGTCATGTACGCCATGCCCTCGAAGGCGAAGGCCTTAGGCATGGTGCTGTTGGGGCACATGGCGCAGACCGCATCCTCCATGGTGTGGTTCTAGCGCTCCGAGACACTGTTCTGCTGGAGGGTGGCGGGAGCGATGAGGTTGTGGAAGACACCAAGCTCGGTGAAGGAGCGGGCCATGTCACCAAGGTACTCGCCGCCGCGGTCCGAGCGAAAGGTCTGAAGGCAGTGGGGAGACTGGCGCTAGGCCATGACCAGCCAAATGCGGACTGCAATGGCGGCGTTGCTCTTCTGACGTAGATTGTAGACCCCGTGCATGCGCGTGAATTTATCAGTTAACGTCAGGAGGTAGCGACCGCGGTCCTCCTGAAACTTGACAGGGAGCGGACCCATGAGGTCGGAGTGGACAAGCTCCAAGGGCCGACGAGCCCTGGAGAGAGACGGAGGATAGGTGGACCGGTGCATTTTGCCTTCAGTACAGGCTAGGCAGTTGGTCGTGGGCGGCGCCTCGAAGGACACCGCATCAAGACCGGTTGCAGGCTGAGTGCAAATCAGCGTGTCGACAGCCCCAAGGTGCATATGGCAGAGGCGTCGATGCAGGAGACGGTGGTGCTTGGGGGATAGAGCACTAGCGACTAAAACACAAGCAGTGGGAGACGGAGGCAACGGGGGGGCACTCGCAAAGGACCCAGAGATGTGGTACAGATCATCGATGACCGTCCCACTGAGGACGGTCTCCTCGGTGTCGCGCACAAAGATGGGAGCATCGGCAGCTGTGTGCGTGATACCCAAGCCCATCTTGGTGCAAGCACGGACAGATAGGAGGCTGAGTTCTAGATCAGGGACAAAGAGGACGTCGGAGATGTATATGGGGCCAGCGGGCCCAGTGAACTGCACAACCCCAACACCCTGGACAGGGATCTCATGCCTAGCTGCAGTGCGAACAGAGCAAACAGTGCCAACAGGATGCAAGACGACGAAGGCGTCACGTCGACATGTCATGTGATGGGTGGCACCAGAGTCAACGACCCAGGTGACATCAGTGACACGCGTACAAGGGGCAATGTGGCACTCTTCAACGGAACAAGGCGCGGCTGCAGGTTGCTCAGCAAGGGACACAACTAGGCGACCGACAGAGCATACATGAGAAGCATGCAGCCAAGACACATCATCAGGTCCATCCCGCGCACACGGCTGGGCATGGGGACCACCACAGGCATCATCACGCAACGACACAGACAGTCAATAGGCAGTAGGACCCCTCGACTGAGTCAACTCACTCGCACCTCCCTGAGAGGAGCACAGGGAAAGAAGCTAGTGCAGCTCAGCGATCATTCTGTCACGTTTGGCAAGCGCCTGGTCGCGAGGATCCACGGAGGAGCTTGCTGTGGCGGCAGACTCCTCTTGGACAGCTGCGGTAGTGGTGGCCGAGCGGGCGGTTGCACCGGACGTCTGGCGCATGCGCGCCACGTGCGCCTGCTGCAGCCCACGGGTGACCTTGGCCTCGTCCAATGGACGGCCCTTCAGGTGAGTGCAGTCGGGGTAGCGATGGTCATCCCGAAGTTGAAGCACCCAAGCTGGCAGCCCTTCGTGCTGCCGGAGCCATTTCTGCCACTGCTGCTACTATTGCCGCCGCTGTTGCTGCTGCTCCCGCAGATGCTACTGCGGCTGACACTGTTGGTGCTGGTGCCGCTGCTGGTCCCATCGCTGGAACCACCACCTGACGATCTGCGACCCTTCTTCCCCTGAGCTGGAGCCACTGTTACTGTAGACTGCGGGGAGGAAGATGCGACGGCAATGGCAGTTGAAGCGGTGGTGCAGCAAGCGCGGTTCGCGGCGTCCATGCCGACAACCTTCTAGGAAGTGGAGGGTAGCCCGGCGTAGCAGGGTCTAGACGCTTGCCATGTCGCGAAGCAAAGTCTGGTCAAAGTTGTTGAAGACGTGCGCGTAGTCGGGGTGGATGTCGTAGAGGATGATCTTGAGGGCAGAGTACTACGCAGGGGCATCTTCTCCCAGATCCTCGTGCAACTGGATCGCACGGCGCCAGTAGTTAGCTGCGGACTCCTGAGCAGTCTGACAGAGGGATTTGAAGTCAGCAAGGCGCTGGGACGTCAGGACCAAGGTGGTGCCCTCGAAAAGAGTGACAGCCAGTGCCCACGCCTCTTGAGGGTCAGCTACCAAGCCGGTCAGCGGATCGCCTAGGAACCGACTGCAGTCTTTGGTGAAGTCTGGGGCGGCTTTCATGAGGTTGGAGGCGGCGCGGACAACCATCTGTGTCTGGGCGGGGTCAGACGCCTGGTATGGGGTGAGGGAATAGGCGAGGACTCCTTCGCTCATGGCCCACATGCGAAAACGCGGCTTCGAAGACTGGAAGTCATTCCTAGCCCACAAGACGAGCGGGTCCGACTCAAACCACTTGGGTGGCTTGACCTTTGGTAGAGCGACGGCCAAAGCCACTGCAGGACCAGGCATAGAGGAGGCAACCCCCTTGCCCAGGCGGGCCCACAGAGCCAGCTCCTCGAAGCTCAGAGGGCGGCCAGATGAGCTCAGGCCGGCGTCGGCGTTGGAGCTTGTGCCCTGGAGGGCGACATTGGCCTCATGCGCTCTGCGGCGCGCCTCCAGGCGGATGAGGCGTGCTCGCAGCAGCTCCTCCTCACCCTTCTCGCCAGAGTCGGAGAGGGTCTCCGCAACCTCATATGCATTGCCGCCATGAGCGAGGTGGCCTTCGCTTGGGTTTGCGGACGGGTACTGCTGCTGCTGTTGGGACTGTTGCTGTTGAGGCAGTAGGCGGCTCTCTGCCTGCAGGTCAGTTAACGCGCGCACCTGGCGGGGCAAGGTTGACGGACTCGGTGGCCGCTGCTGTTGCTGTTGTTGCGGTTGCTGCTGCTGCCGCTGTTGCTACTACTGCTGTGGTTGCGACTGCTGCTGCGACTGCTGCTGCTGCTACTACTGCTGCTGTTGCTGTGGTGACAACGGTGGCAGCCGGCGTTGGCCACTGGCGGAGCTGCCCTCGGCTGTGTCGGTGGTGGCGCTGGCGGGGCTTTGTTTGGACATGACGGCTGGTTGTCTGGAAATGCCCGCTGTCTTCTATCGCGAAGTTATCCACCGCGGAGCTGTCACTGTGGAATTTCACCGTAGAACAACCATCGCAGAGTCGCCATGGAGCTGTCACCGTGGAGTCATAGCAGAGCTGTCGCCGTGGTGCTGTCACCGTGGATCCGTCACCGTGAAATTTCTTCGATTTTGCCGTGGAACCGCTACTGCGGTCGCGCAAACGCAGAACGCGGCAGGGTGCCGCAACCTGCCGGGGCACCTCCATCGATGCGTTCTGCACCCAGCACGAAGTTCTCGTGACGGGTGACCGCGGAACGACCGCGGAGCTGTCGCGGACTCGCGATCGCGGAGCACAGGGGGGATCACCGGCGGAACACCGGTTTGATCCAGATCCACCGCAGAGCTGTCGCGGCAGAGTGCCGCGGATCTGCGGAACGCCGTGGAACAGCCAGGACGCCGTCACCGCGGGGTGACTCACTTCCGAACGACGCGAGTAACCGCGGTAGAGTCGCGGCACTGTCGACGCTTTCTGTTGAGGCCGCGGAGTTGCCGTGTCCGTTGCGGAGTTCGCGTTACCACGGAGTGCCTGGAGTTTTCCACGGATTGACGTCTGCTGTCACGGATCAGCCGTGGAACTGTCACGAACATTTGAAGAAAATGGTGGAAAATGTGGTGGGTCCTCCCAGGACCTCTCGCCGTGACCGTGGGCGCTGCTGCTGCTGCTACTCAAGGCAACGGCTGCGGTCGCTCATTGGTGCCACGGTTGCTGCGCCTCTGCTACGCAGCCGTGCGAGCACTGGCTCGCTGCTCTGATACCACGAGAGACAGCTTCCTAGCACTGCTATCACTAGCGTCGCAGTACAAGCTGGTCAGCAGACTTACTAGCACACATAGGTGGAGGTGAGAGCAACAAGGGGTTGGCTAGTAACACAAAACACAAGTGTCAGAAGGTGCAAATACTGAATTGTGCAGAGAGAGATAATAACTGAAGCCTGGACAAACTAAATAGTGTCACGAACCTAGTGGATGCACACACACACACGGTGCACAATGGCGCAATTCTCTAGCAGGAAAAAACAGTGAAAAAACACAGTTTTGGCCATGAATTCCTGCAGACACGTCAGAACGACGAGCCGTTTGAACCAGAACGGCCGCGTCGACGAGATCTACGTCCTGATAGGCTGCACGCCTATGTGCTGTACAACAACACAAATCTAAAAAATACGAGAGTCTTCTGGGCGCCTGTTGCCGCCGGCCAACGGTCTTCTGCCACCGTTGTCAGTCTCCGGGATCTGCACGTGAATGAACATGAGCCGAGGGGTCACCGTAAGCCGTGTACGACACACACAACAACAGGCCGGCAGCAGTAGCACGCAGCAATAGCATCGGGAAGCTAGAGCAGCGCGCAGCTCCTGCAACAGCTACGCAAGCAGATGCATGGCTACTGCTGCAAGCGCAGGCGCAGTAGCGGTAGCAGCAGAGCGTAAGTTGCTGCGGAGCTTCCGCACAACTTCCGCGTGGCTGCTGCGGAGCAGCCGCCCAACAGCCACGAGGGTTGTAAAAAAAAAGGGAAACTGTGCTGAAATCAGCATTTTCCTTGCTGACGTCATCAGGTCCTTGCCAACATGAGCAAATCCCTGCTTACGTTAGCACCCTTCTTGGTCAAATTTTGGGGTCGGAAAGTCAAAAATAGCCAGCGTTTTAAATCGTTGAGAACCTCTGACGGTTCTAAAATCTGACTTATTTGACAGCCCGGTCCATACTAAGCGTTGACATGGCTCTGACCACTGACAAGGGCAAAGGACCGCTAGGTCCCTTCTTCTCCTCCTAAGGGGTCCTGAGCCCATGCTCGCAGGCCATTGCGGATCTGCAGAGTCAGCAGGATGAGATACATCGTCAGTAGTAGCAGCAGACTGACGCCATCTGTGCGCTCACTGATCTTATTCGTGGTCAGTCCAGGGCTCCACAATAGACATCCCGGGGAATCGGCGGTGCCATACCTTCTACTCAGCAGTCAGCATTTAGACCGAGGAGAGCAGCAAGACAGGACCAGCCACTCTTCGATCCTCTTGATGAGGGCCCTGAAATGCCAAGGATGGATGACGACACCCATGAGAGGGAGATTCGCGTGCTTCAGGAGCGTCTCCGCCAGCTTCAGACGCGTTTTGGTTCCTTGTTCGTGGAGATCCAACCCTCGCTTGATCCCTACCTCGCCGACTTTCCTCGTCCTGGTGTCTTCATCATCCCTCGTTCCTCCCAACTAGTGGTTACCCTCCCCACGGAGCGGCAACCCAAGGACTTTGAGACACCGCCACCACGCTATATCAGCGAGGACGACTTTGATTGCTGGGAGACTCTCTTCCAGGTCTAGGCCACTTCAGAGGGGGTATGGCCCTGCTATCACAGTCCGTACCGGGTTATGGACCGTGCTCATGTGCTAACAGTGGCTTGGGCAATGCGCGGACTCCTTTACACCATGCCACGCAAGACTATCGTAGACTTTTGCCCTTTCCTTGGAGAGGCAGGAATGGGCGTGGGTGTTGATCCACGTGGGGGCTGGGACCTGGCACTGTCCGTGCTTGTTGCAAAGACGCATGCCACCGGCACGGCTCACATTCGTGCTTTCCAATCCCTTCGTCAGGGACGTGCCGAGTCCGCAGCTAATTACTGGTGGCGCGCTATGCGCATCTACACGCGCCTTGGGACTTTAGGAGGTACACAGCTCTGGGCGCTTTGCACACTCATGAACGGAGTCCATCTTGAGTACGCAGACATCTTCTCAGGGTGCAACAATGCCGTTCTTGAGCCCTTCTCCACCTCCCTTCAGCTTCTTCCTTGGGCGCATCAACTCTTCCTCTGGTTAACTTGTGCCTACGAGGCAGCCGTGGCCCACCAGGAGAGTTCTCTTGCTGCAGCGGTCATCGCGTCGCCGCTGATGCCCCTCTTGCAGACCACTTCTTCATCCTTTGGCACACCCTCCTCTTCCCCTTCCACCCCGGCTACCCCGGCCACACCCTGTAGGGTGTGGCAGCCGCGGCATAGGGGAAGAAGGGTAGGAAGAAGCGTGGTTCGGGCCAAAAGTAGTCTCAGCAGGAGCAGCCCTTGGGCGGTAGCAGTGGACACACTATCCACTGCTACAACCGAGTGCCAGCAGCCGCTTGACTCGGCGCCGATCACTCGCAGTCTTCAGGCTGCACACGCGTAGCGGGCTGCATCTAGCAGCACAGTCTCCGGTGGCGCAGCGACCATGACTGTAGCAGTTCCCACTTCCTCATTGGCGACCAGTGGCGACCCGGACCCGCGTGACCGCACCATTGCCGAGCTCCGTCATCTTCTAGCGCTTTGCTTTCAGGGAGGTGCGAGTGTGTTGTCACAGCCGGGTGGTTCACAGAGTGTTTTTTTGTCTCTTCTTGTCGCTCGTGATGACTCGTGTGGGGGGGGCACAGCTGGCATGTGATGAAAAATGGCTTTGTAGTACGGATTGGATTCATGAGTCGCACCTCTGTGCCCTTCGTTGCTCCTCCTCACCTGTTGCATAGCGCCCGTTTGAGGTCGAGTGCTCCATTGTATGTTGTATAGTGACGTCCTTCAGTCGTGATCTTGGTGGCACTTGGATCATCGATTCTGGTGCCACTCATTACATAATGTGTCCTCGTAGTGACTTTTTTGTTCTCAATCCTGTAGCGTCTGTTCGCTTCGTTTGCACAGGCTCTGGTCAGTCCTTACTGGTCTAGGGTGTTGGGGTTGTGTTCTTTGATGGTCTGTCTGGCCCCCTGTATCTTTCCGAAGTGCTTTTTGTGCCTGACCTTGAGCTAAGCTTGCTTTTTGTATGTACCTACACACTCATGGGACTCTCTGTGGAGCACACTGCAGACTCCGTGACTGTGTCAGCTATTGATACTCGTGCCGTTGTTCTTTGTGCCTCTATTGTGGATGATCTGTATTGTGTCTTTCGGATTTCTCCTTCTCCTATTTACTCCCCCTCCCCTCCTACTCGAGTATTCGTCACTAGTGTTCTGTCTGTTGAGCACCAGCAACTGCTGCATTGTTGCCTGTGTCATGTGGGCTCCAACATTGTGTCAAAGCTCATTCAGACACAACCCACACTTGGTCTTGACGTGGCTTCTTTTGAGAAGCTGCCCAAGACCGATTTCTTGTTTTGCACTCACGGTAAGATGCACCGTTCTACCTACCCTGACTCCAGTTCTCGCGCACTTCGCTCTCTTGAGTTGGTCCAATCGGACCTTCTCGGTCCTCATCCTGTCGAGTCTCTATCCGATCAGGCAAGATACATCCTGACTCTGTCCGATGACTTCACCCGGATGCGGCGGGTCTGCAGCCTGCGCCAGAAGAGTGATGCTGCTCTCGCGTTCGCCTCTGCCGAGTGATGGCTGAGCGTCAGTCTCGCCATACGCTCAAAACCTTTTGCTCAGATCACGACAGCGAGTTTCTTGGTGAGATGGACAGTTTCTTCGCCGAGCACAGGGTTTTTCACCAGGGCTCAGCTCTTGCTACTCCTCAGCAAACGGTGTCTCTGAGCACTGGAATTGCACCATGGAGGATGCGATTTGCGCTATGTAGTTGAGTGTGGTCTCCCGGAGTGTTTGGCCTTCGAAGGATTCGCCTACATGACGTGGGTTTGGAACCGTCTCCCGCACAGTCCCCTTCCAAACCACCTTACACCGTACGAGCTTTGGTTTGGCCACCGTGCTGACCTGCGTCTCGCTCGTGTCTAGGGATCCTTCACTTTTTTATGGTACACCGAGGACCAGCATGTTATTCCTAAGTCACGTGGCCTGAGGCTCCGGTCTAGAAAACAGCGCCGACACAATGGCAACTGCCGACCGTCCAAGGGAATTTCACCCAAGGATCACGATCACCCCCAAGGAATTGAATATGCCTCTGGTGAGGCCTAGCTACCCGGGTGCTTTCGCTCAAGGTCTTAGGGGCTCCCGCCCTCTAAGCCTTCTTCTTCCTTGGTGTGAGAGCCCAACAAATTAAGTCAGCACTCTCACACGAGCAAGATTACAACCACCTTAGCAGTTCATATCAAGCTTAGTATCAAGCGCACAGCTCAAGCAAGAGAGATCAAGTGAAGGAGTAGTTGAGACAATGGCAAGTACAAGGCATAAATAGCTGAGGAGTGCCTTTGGCAGCCAAATCGCGCGCGCCTCAGCTANATATGCCTCTGGTGAGGCCTAGCTACCCGGGTGCTTTCGCTCAAGGTCTTAGGGGCTCCCGCCCTCTAAGCCTTCTTCTTCCTTGGTGTGAGAGCCCAACAAATTAAGTCAGCACTCTCACACGAGCAAGATTACAACCACCTTAGCAGTTCATATCAAGCTTAGTATCAAGCGCACAGCTCAAGCAAGAGAGATCAAGTGAAGGAGTAGTTGAGACAATGGCAAGTACAAGGCATAAATAGCTGAGGAGTGCCTTTGGCAGCCAAAGAGTGCGCGCCTTGGCTAACCCGAAGCGCGCACGCCTCGGCCGATGTCACTCCTTGAATTAAGGAGGTCATCCCCTCAATCAGGGAAGACATCCCCTGATCCAAGGCACATGTTGCATCTTCCAATCGGACCGTTGGATCAGCCCGAAACTTGGACAGCTTACAGTTTGACACCTGCTCTTTCCATCGGTTTGGTCAGATTGACAATCTGAATAGCCATCATCAGAAAAACTCAGGGGACTTATCCTTGAACAAGGACAGTGCATGCCTGGTCTGTTGGACAGGACCCAGGGGACTTGCTCCACATGAGCAGTGCATGCCTGGTCGGTCCACTACTTGCAAATTCTGGAGACTAGTGGCCAAGGGGCATTCATACAACAACAATCTCTCCCTTGCACCTCTGGCCACTTGTCCTGTCTTCAGTCTTCGTCATTTATGCTCTTCATGCCGAAACCCCGTCTTCCTGCAAGGTGGAGTTCTCAGTGAAGGGGTTTTGTCAGCATGTCTGCTCGGTTGAGCTTGGACGCAATGTGCTCCAGCTCCAGCACTCCCTTAGCGACCAGGTCGTGACTGAAGTGGTACCGAACTTCGATGTGTTTTGTCCTCCGCGCCAAGGTGCCGTTTTTGGACATGTCGATGGCAGACTTGTTGTCCACCTTGACCACCGTTGCGGCCGATTGAGGTGCTCGCATCTCTCGGAGCAGGCTGCGCAGCCACATTGTCTCCTTGCACGCTTCCGCTAGAGCGATGTACTTTGCTTCGGCAGTGGAGAGGGAGACACAGTCCTCCTTGCGGCTTGCCCATGACACGGCTCCTCCGTTGAGCACGCACACGTAGCCCGACGTGGACTTGCGGTCGTTGACATTCCCGGCCCAATCTGCATCGGTATACACCATGAGCCGCAAGGATTCCGACTGTGGCACCCCACCATACTGGATGCCCAAGTGCCGCGTGCCCTTCAGGTAGCAAAAGATCCGTTTCACTGCTTGCCAGTGTTGTGGCCCAGGGTTGTCCACATACCTGCTCACCTGCCCCACAGCATGGCAGATGTCGGGGCCAGTCGCGACCACCGTGTACATTAAACTGCCCACAGTAGACTGATATGGCATGCCTGCCATGTCGACCTGCTCTGCTTTGTTGGTAGGAGCGGCACCTGTGGTGAGGATGTAATCTGCTGCCATGGGGTTGCTGACGGGTTTGCAGTCCTGCATGTCGTACTGCTTGAGGATGTCATCACTGTATTTGGTCTGGGTGAGCCTGATGGTGCCGGCTGAGCGATCCTGCGTGACACTGATGCCTAGGTAGTACTCAAGAGGTCCCAGGTCTTTCATCTGGAACCGGCTGCTCAGCTGCATCTTGATGTTCTTCAGCAGCTTTGTCGATGATGCGCAGATGATGAGTTCATCAACGTAGAGAGCCACCAAGACGAGGCTATCCTCGTCCTCTCGTACATACATACTAAGGGCGTTCTCGCAGTGACCGTACCTGGACCCCTCCATGAAGGCGTCCATCTCCTTGTACCAACACCTCGGGGCCTGTTTCAGCCCATACAATGACTTGTCGAGGTTGCATTCTTTTCCGGGTGGTGCATCCACCCCCTCAGGCACCTCCATCAGGACTTCTTTGTCAAGCTTTCCGCAGAGAAATGCAGTCTTGACATCCATCTGGTGAACCTCTATGTTCTTGGCTGCTGCTGTTGTGAGGAGAGACCGGATCGTTGCAAAGGTCACGACGGGCACGTACGTCTCATCGTACTCGCTCCCCGGCCGCTGCGCAAAACCCTTGGCCACCAGCCGCGCCTTGAGGTGGTCGATGGTCCCATCCTGCTTCAGCTTCTTGACCATGACCCACTTGCACCTACAACGTGAGCGCCAGCGGGCCGGTCCACCAGCTTCCATGTCCTGTTCTCCTTCTGCGAGGCCAACTCGCTTTCGATGGTGGCCTTCCACTTGGCCCCATCCGGTAGAGCAAGTGCTTCTGCCACTGTGGACGGCTCTCCCTGAGCCACGAAGGTATAACTCAGACCAGTCCACTCACCAGTTGTAGCATCATACTGTCGTGGTGGGATAGATAAGCGCGAGCTGCGTCTCACTGCCTGATGCTGCGACGGCTGCTGATGCTGCTTCTGCTGATACTGCTCTTGCTGCTCTGGTTCTCTTACCATAGACTCTCCCTCAGTGGAAGATTCCTCATCATTAGAGGAGGAGGAATCTGAATCAACATCAGAGTCCTCTGTTGCGGCTCTCCCTGAAGATACCACTCCTCTTGCCTCTGTTGCCTTAATGCTGCTCCACCCCTGTGGTGCCTCATCGCCTGTCTCCAGTAAAACCAGCCATTTGTTGATTGTTTCTGCCCCTTGTTCAGTGTTGTAGGACGGATCAGGAATGCTCTGCCCCTTGTGGAGGTATGACCCCTAGATCCGTTGTAGTGTGACTCAACTATGCTCTGTCTCTTGTGAGATATGACCTG
>SZWC01023826.1:23944-36371 GCA_023375785.1 Penium margaritaceum
AAACTAAGCAACGAGTGTGGAAGGCCGCACGGTGCATCAACAACGCCACTGCCCCAACCTGCGCTCTAGCATAGTTTCTAGCTATCACTTGTGAAGTTGATGCACTTACACCACTCTCTTTTTCATGAATATTGGCAAGGGGGAAAAGTGGACTACCTCAATTTCTCTTTGTGTAATCCAAGGCAATATCAAATAATCGAATTTTCATTTGATGCGCTATTCCGTTGTCACGCATTAAACGTACCGGTATTTACATACCGGTAGGTAAGTACATCATTACCGGTATATACATTTTAGACTATCACGGACTTTCAAATCACAATTTGGTGCAAAATGATATAATTTTACCTTGATTTCTTCGTTTTATGCCTAGGGGGCTAGGCTCAAACCTCTGCCTGGCTTGGTTCTAAGGTATCCCCCCTGTGGTATGCCGATCGGAACGTAGATGGTGAACAGGTAGAAGTTGCGAGGCAGAGCACGATTTAGAATTTGTGACACTTCAGCAATTTATAATTAGCGGTAAGTGTACTTCAAGCAGTGTCGAAATGATCAAACATATATATATATATATGTATATATATACAAGTGTTGGATTACGAATGAGACATATTCCGGGTCGTCGGGTCGATTGTCGAGCGAAGCGTGCGAAGTTGCGTCGTGAGTGGTCGGATTCGAGAAGGTCCGTCGAGAAATCGGGGGGCTTCGAGAATCGACAGTGAAGATGCGAGATGCACCGTTATAAGTCCACATTCATCTCGGTGCGTCGAGAAGTCGGCCGAAAGGTCGTGATACTTCTGTCGTAGATTCGCGAGAGTGGTCGAAGTTGTCAGAAGGTTCGGGAAGATTCGCTGGAGGTGAGGGTACTTAGACTGTTTTCCCTTGACCATCGGAGTGGTAATCCATGTCTCGAGACGCGGTCGGTTGTTTGTGTAGCAACAGAAATGCCCACTCGTAAAGGCTAGGGACTCGTGTACCTCTGGTACGTAACACTTCTCCCCAATTTAGCCCCGACGTCCCCGCGCGTGTACTGATGTGGCCCGGTGACAGCAGTAATAGTCGTCGATAAGGTGATTGACGTCTCAGAGGTTGTCGTAGGGTTCCCAGCTTTTGTGCGCGGAGTCATAGCCGTGCCACTTGACAATATATTCTGTCGTTTTACCTCGTCGTCGATGGCCGAGGATGTCCTCAATGACATACGGTGTGTCATCGTCCACTTGAATGGAAGGAGCGGGAGGGACATCCTTGCCGGGGAATTTCTCTCTGGGGCCTTGGTAGTGCTTGAGTCTGCTGACATGGAACATCGGATGAACTTGCATAGTGTCGGGGAGATTTAGGAGTGCAACCACGGGGGTTTGCATGCACTCGATCTCAAACGTTCCCAACCATCGAGGTTTGAGCTTCAAATAGTCGGCTCCACAGAGTTTGATGTTGGCCGAGGTGATGAGGACGTTGTCACTAGCGGCGAACACGTCGTCACTGCGATGTCGGTCCGTTGCTCGTTTCATCGCTGCTTGTGTCTTCGTGAGGATGTGCTGAGTTTCCTCCCAAATGGCATTGAAGTTTCGGCGTTGGACGTCGACCGCAAGAATGTTGCTGCCACTTTGTAGTCCGGCTGGTGTGGTCGGAAGTTTTCCATACACCACTTCAAACGGGGATTTACGCGTTGCGGTGGAAACTACTGAGTTATATGCAATTTCAGCGGTTGGGAGGTTTTGTGCCCAAACCGTACCATGAGGTTCGCATAGCGTTTGGAGAAGTTAATCAAGCGTCTGGTTTGTTTGCTCGGTTTGACCGTCCGTTTGAGGATGAAACACCGTCGAAAGTTCAATTCTACTGCCGTAGCGAGTCATCATTTTACGTAAAAAACGGCGGGTGAATTGACCATCTGTGTCGCTGGTGATGGTTCTTCGTACGCCGTGTAGCCACATGATGTTGTTTAGAAACAGTCGTGCTGTTCCTTTGGAGGTGACAGTGGTTGTTGTTGGGATGAAATGGGACATTTTGGAAAACCTGTCGACGATCACGAGGATTGTGTCATATCCCTCGAGTGTGACTAGTAATCCCGTCACAAAGTCCATGGAGATATCTATCCAAGGTTCTGTCGGAATGGGGAGCAGTTGCAGAAGTCCGGGTGGTCGCGTGCGACGAGATTGTTGTCGTATGTCGTAGGATTTGCACAAGTTGGCCTCAGATTGCATCTTGTGCTGCCAATATTTTTTTGTAAGCTTCTTCAGCGTCTTGTCCTGTCCGAAGTGTCCACCTGCTCCTGTGTCTTGGCATTCTTTGAGTAGCATACGGTGAAGTTCATCGTTTGGGGGAACGACCACCTGGCGAGTAAATCACCGTCGCCAACAGGGTGCATCGTAGGAGAATTTCACCTTGTCGTATCCGGGGTGCTGATCGTAGCCTCGTGTAAACAGATGCTAGAGATATGGGTCTCTCTGCAGTTGTAGCATTGACATCTCAGCCATTTAATCTAGTCGTCGGCTGAGTGCGTCTACTGGATTGATTTTGCCTGGCCCGTACTCGATATCGTAGTCGAATCCAGATTCAAGGAACTCCATCCATCAGTTTGATGTTGAGTGAGGTTCAGTTGCGTCTTTAGATATTTCAACGCATGGTGGTCGGTGCACATGATGCATCGGCGGCACTCCAGGTAATACTGCCANCGTCCAGGTATGGGTGGAAGATGTTTCTCATTGCCGCCGTGAATGTCGTTCGGGCATTCGCAATTCCAAACGGCAACATCGTGAACTCGAAATGCCCGCAGCAGGTTCACAACGCCGTCTTCTTGATGTCGGTAGATTCCGGGCGTATCTGGTGATGTTTGCTCTGCAAACCAAATTTGCTCAAAATTCGAGCCCCTCGAAGTTGGTTGAAAAGCTCGTAAACTCAGGAAAGAGGGTAGTGGTTCTTGATGGTAGCATCCTTCAACGCCCGATAGTCCACGCACATCCGCATCTCACCATTTTCTTTTTTTACGAACTGTACTAGTGCGTCGTACGGTGACGTAGATGGACAGATGAATCCCTGACCAGGCATCGTGTCGAGTTGCTTTTTCAGCTCGGTCAGCTCATGATCGCTCATCCGATAGGCTCCTTGAACTATAGGTCTGCTACCCGGTTCCTATTTGATGCGATGGTCAATGTCTTGTTGACGAGGTAGGGGCCCGGGAGTTCATCGTGGAAGACGTTCGCAAACTCCTAGATGAGTGGTACAAACTCTTTGGGTACCATTGTGAACTTGGTGGATGCCGATGAGGCTGATGAGGCTAATGATGAGATAGTTGCTGCCACTTCCGCTTCTTCCATTGGCTTGAGATGTATGAGACACGCAAAACCTCCTTGTCGTTTACAACATTTGGCCACATTGAGTGGTATCGACTCTATAGGTAGTCGCTTCTTGGCAATCGCGGCTTCCTCTCCTGCTTCCACCTCTGCTGCTTCCACTGTCAGCTTCTATCCCACGCGCGGAAGTTGTCGTTTGGCACCGTCCATTTCCACGTAGACATCGCCGTTGTTCCAGTCGACCTACAGATTCTGCCGGTACAGGAAATCTCGTCTGAGGATGATTTTGTGATCACTCATTGGGTAGAACCTACACACCGTTACATCCCGTAGATCCTCCACTTGTAGTCATAGTGGTTCCTAGAGTATCGTATTTGTAATCTCCCTTTAAATACCCCTGGTCCAGTTTGCAAATCCGACTTACGAACCATGTCTTTGCTTACGAAGCTGTGTGACGGTCCTCCATCCAATAGTGTCGGTACCGTTCCGCCACTCATGCATCCTCAAAGCTATTCCTTTAGCAGTATCCCGTTTGGTCATCCCCGTACCCCTCGTCAAACTTTACGATCTAAGAAACCCTCTGCGATGATGTAGGTCGTTCATATGGGTGATCATTAGGCACAAATCGCTCTGTGGGGACAAGAGTTGTGCCTTTCTCTCCTGCCCTTTACTGTTTCTTGACTCATTTTTCTACGAGTTCACTCCCTTTTTGGACTGTTGCTTGTTTTGACAGTTACGAGCGATGTGTCCGAGTTTTTCGCAGTTATAGCAGGTGCACGTGTCTCTCTAGTCGACGACGTCTACTTCCATCAGAGTCGAGGGAGCCGTCGACTGATGTTTTCCGTGTCCACGGTAATTCTGGTTGGGAGGTCTCCAGATGTATGATTCCTGGATTCGATCATTGTAGTTGGTACTGTCGATCCTTTGTGTTGCTGTGATGATCCGCGACAAGTCGTTTTGGATGCCGAAAATGGCAATTGCTCTCCGGATGTCTTGTTTGAGGCGTTCGATGTAGTGAAAACAGAGTTCTTTGGGGGCAATGTCTGCTTTGGTGATTACCTTGCAAAATTTCTACGTGTACTCTGCCACACTGGACTGCTGATGGAGACGTTTGAGCTTGTACCGTTTATCAGACGTTTTGTTCAACCATCCGAATTGTGTGAGCATCACGTGTGAGAAGTCGTTCGAGTCGGTTGGTGGTGTCAGCACCTCTTGCCACTATGGGTTGATCTGCTCCAAGGATAGACCACATGCGGTCTGCGATATGAGACGGGCGCCGTTGGCCGTTGATGATGCTCCACTGGTCTCTTGTTGCCGTTGGATGGTCTTTATGCAGACCACCAACTTAGGGCACGTTAGGTTTTGGAAGCAGCCCTACTCGGATACTGAGTCAGATTCGAAGTCAGTGTGAAGTTCCACTTGGATTCCGAATTTGAACAAGTCGGATCCGACTTCGGCGTCCGCGAGACAACACCGATACCTGCATTAACACTCTATCCAGAAGTCGGAGTTTGAACTGAGTCATGAGCAGATGTAGCGACGGTGGATCCGAGTCAACTTCTCTGGCGACAATTCGGTCGAATCCAAACGTGCCCTTAGCACCATGCCACACAAAAGCACGGCCGCGAGGTCAATTTTATTTTGATCATCGTTGACCCCAATAGCGGTAAATTACACCTCCAAATTCGCCAGCCACATCCCAACCGTCGGTCCTCTTAAATTTGTAGGATAGAACGGTTCTGATGGGGCCGGGTGAATTTTGGGTTCATTCAAGAGTTGGGAATTTCTCTTGACGAACACCGTCTCTTTCTGCGCTTGCGTTGCGAAGAGCCTCCATCACGACGTTGAGCTATTGCAACAGATGGCTGTTGATACCCTCGAGCGCAGAGATTGGATTTGCCAGTTCCTCATTGACCCACGCATGTCGTCTAGTGCCACCTGTCGTTCCTGCCGTCGTCGTGGAGGCTGTCGGTAGGGGTGGCTAGTTTTCCACTGTTGGGTCCGCAACCAGATTGGTCGTCGAAGCCATAGGGGTTGATCCAGCTGCCGCATAGCCTGCCACTCCAGCATTCGCTGCCGCTTCAAGGTTAGCATGCATAGGCACGTTCTACTCCTCCATTGTCGAAGTCGTCGCCGAAGACCCGTTGCTGGTTTTCGGTTGCGCTTGCTCGCCACACGTCATAGTCATGAAGTTTGTGATGTCTTGACATGCGAGATGCATTGACGGCTTGTGCTTGGTAGTCCTCCGGTTGGGTCAGGTAGTCGGATGTCTCTCTAGCACCGCTGCGTCCTGATACCAAGCTTTATGCCGAATAGAGCGTAGATGGTGAACAGTTAGAAGTTGCGAGGCAGAACACGATTTAGAATTTGAAACACTTGAACAATTTAAAATTAGCAGTAAGTGTGCTTCGATGACAAGTGTCGAAATGATTGAACATATATATACAAGTGTCAGGTTACGAAAGAGACATAGTCAGGGTCCTTGGGTCAATTGTCGAGCAATGCGTGCAGAGTTGCATAGTGAGTGGTCGAATTCGACAAGGTTGGCCAAGAAATTGGGGAGCTTCGAGAATCGACGGTGAAGATGCGAGATGCATCTTTATGAATCACGATTCCTCTTGGTGCATCCAGAAGTCGACCGAAAAGTCATGATACTATTGTCGTAGATTCGTGAGAGTGGTCGAAGTTGTCAGAAGGTTCGAGAAGATTTGCTGGAGGTAAGGGTAGTTGGCCGGTTTGTCCTCGACCGTCAGAGTGATTATCGCGGTCTTGCGACGCGATGGGAGATTTGTGTAATTACACAAATTCCCACGAGGAAAGATTATGGACTCATGTACGTCTGTTATGTAACACCCCCACCCCCCCTTGTTTCGTAATGGACGTATACGAGTCCTTAATATTTCCGAGTGGACACGTATGTTATTAAACAAACACCCCATCGCATCACGAGACCACGATTTTCACTTGATGGTCGAGGACAAATCCGCAGACCGCCCTCGAATATGACCACTCACGACGCTACTCCGTACACGCCGCTCGACAATCGACCCAACGACCCCGGTTGTCTCTCATTCGTAACTCGACACTTGTATATATATGTTTGATCATTTCCACACTTGTCATCAAAGTACACTTCCGCTAATTATAAATTACTTGTGTCCCAATTTCTAGATTATGTTCTGCCTCGCAACTTCTACCTGTTCACCATCTACGCTCCTTTCGGCATAACACTTGGTATCAGAGCGTAGCAGTGCTGGAGAGGCGTCCGACTACTTTACTCATGTCGAGGACTGCTTCGTCCAAGCAATCAGCGCATCTCGCATGTCAAGAATTCGCATACTTTGCGACTACGACGTGAGGCGAGCGAGCGCAACCGATGACCAGCAGCGGGTCTTCTGTGGCGACTTTGACTATGCCAGAGAAGACGGCGATAGGAACGACAAGTGGCATGGGACGATAGGCGCGGATCAACGAGGAAGTGGCGAACCGAATATCCGCACTCGAGGGGATGAACAGCCATTTGCTCCAACAACTCAACGTCGCGATGGAGGCTCTTCTCAACGGAAGCGCACGAAAGGCGGTGCTCGTCACGAGAAATTCCGAGTTCTCGATCGAACCCAAAATTCTTCCGGCTCCACAAGAACCGTTCGATCCTGTAAATTGAAAAGGATCAACGGTTTGGATATGGCTGACAATTTTGGAGGTGTATTTCACCGCTGCTGGGGTCAACCACAATTAAAAGAACATTGACCTCGCGACTGCGCTTTTCCGTGGTATGGTGCTAGGTTGGTGGTCTGATCTAAAGACCATCCAACGGCAGTAGGAAACGGGCGGAGCATCATCAACACCCAACGGCGCTCGTCTCATATCACTGACCGCAGTCGTTCCACCCTTGGAGAAAATCAACCCACAGTGGCAAGACGCGCTGACGCCACCAACCGACTGGAACGAATTCTCATGCGTGATACTTGCACTATTCAGACGGCTGGACGAAAAGTCTGACGTGCGATACAAGCTCCAGCATCTTTGTCAACAGTCCAGCATGGCAGAGTACACCTAAAGATTCCGTGAGATCATCACCGGAGCAGACATCGCCCCGAAGAACTCTGATTTCACTACAATAACGGCCTCAAGTGAGATATCCGGCAAGCAATTGCTATTGTCGGTATCCAGAATGACTTGCCACGGATGATAACAGCAGCAGAAAGGATCGACAGTGCCGAATACAATGCTCGGATCTAGGAATCCTACAGTTGGAGACCTCCCAACCACAATTATCTTAGAAACAGAAAAGGCCAGTCGGGCGACTCCTCGGCTCCGATAGGAGTGGACGCCGTTGACCAAAGAGACACACAAACTTGCTACAAATGCAGAAAAGTCAGAAACATTGCTTGCAATGGTGGAAGCAGGCAGTAGGCCAAAAATAAGGAGAAGTCGTAGAAAAATCAGTCGGGAAACGGCAAAGGGTAGGAGTGAAAGGCGTAACTCTTGTCTCCATAGAGCGATGTGCACCGAACGATCGCCCATCTGAATGGTCTACATTGCCGCATAAGGCTCATGAGATCATAAAGTTTGACGAGGGATACGACGACGACCAACCGGCGACACAGCTAAAAGTTCAACCTCAAGGATGCAAGAGTCGCAGAACGGCACCAACACTATTGGATGGAGGAGCTTCACACAGCTTCGTAAGCAATGATATGGTTCCCAAGTTGGGTTTGCAAACCGAACCAGGGGTGTTCCAAGAAAAAACCATCGATGGGAGATTGCAAGTACGGAGAATCTGAGAACCACTACGACTACAAGTGGAGGATCTACGGGATGTAACGGTATGGAGGACCTGTCCAATGAGAAATCAAAAAATTTCCTCAGACGAGATTTCCTGTATCGGCACAATCCACAGGTCGACTGGAACAGCAACGACATCTACGTGGAGGTCAACAGCACCAAACGACAACTTTCGTGCATGGGACAGAAGCCGACAGTGGAAGCAACAGAGGTGGAAGCAACAGAGGAAGCCGCGATAGCCGAGAAGCAACAACCTATGCCAACGTGGCCAAGTATTGTATACAACGAGGAGGTCGTGCGTGGCTCATAAACCTCAAGCCAATGGAAGAAGTGGAAGCGGCAGCACTTGAATCATCATCGGTGTCATCAGCCCCATCGGCATCCAGGAGGTTTTCGATTGTACCCGAAGATTTTGCACCACTCATCTTGGAGTTTGCGAACGTCTTCCTGGACAAAATCCCAAAAAACTTGCCTCCTCAATGAGACATTGACCATTGCATCGAATTGAAGCCGAACAACAGACCTATAGTTTGAGGTACCTATCAGATGAGCGATCATGAGCTGACCAAGCTGAAAAAGCAACTCTACGAGATGCTCGGTCAAGGGTTTATCCCCCCATCCAATTCACCATACGCTGCAACAACACTGTTCGTGAAAAAGAAAACTAGTGAGATGCAGATGTACATGGATTTTTGGGCGTTGAACGGCGCCACCATGAAGAGTCGCTACCCTCTTCCCCAAATTGACAAAGTTTTTGACCAACTCCGAGGAGCTCGAATTGTGAGCAAACTTGATTTGCAGAGTGGATATGACCAGATATGCATGGTAGACGCCGACATCGAGAAGACGGCATTCCGAAATTGCTACGGGCATTTCGAGTTTACGGTAATGTCGTTCGGACTTGCGAATGCCCCGGCGACATTCATGGCAGCAATGAACAACATCCTTTGCCCATACCACGACAATTTCGTAGTGGTGTACCTTGACGACATTCAGGTGTATAGCGCCGTCCCGGAGGAGCACAACGGACATCTTTGAAATGTTCTTGAAGTTTTACAAGGAAAGAAAAACATTGGAAAACTCTTGAAGTGCGACTTTGGTCGCCGTTCGATCGAGTTTTTAGGTCACGTCATTAACGGCGGACGGATCACTATGGATAAAAAAAGTGGCTGCAATCATTGATTGGCCGACGCTAATCAACGTTCAAGACGTCCAAGTTTTCCTCGACTTCTACAAATACTACCGGCATTCCGTATAAGATTACGCCCGAGTGTCAGCGTCTTTCTTTGATCTCTCGTCAAAAGAAAATGAGTGGCAGTGGTGAGATAGCGAACAAGAAGCGTTCACCGCTTTGCAGAATGCTGTGACCTCAACGCCTACCCTACGATTGGCTGATCCAACGGTCGACTACGTCATGGCCACAGACGCGCTAGACCGAGCCATCGGCACAGTCCTCCTGCAAGACCATGGCAATGGAGAGCAACTAGTCGCCTACATGTCTCGAAAACTGCGAGGACCGGAACTCAACTACGCCGTACACGAGAAAGAAATACTAGNTGTTGTACATGCATTCAAGACAGAGCGGTGTTACTTGGAGTGCCGTTGAAACATCGTACGCACTGACCACCATGCGTTGAAATATCTGAAGACGCAGCCGAACCTCAATCTACGTCAAACCCGATGGATGTAGTTCGTTGAATCCGGGTTCGACCCGGATTCAACGAACACTAAGCACTGGCCAGAAAACATCAACACAGCGGACGCACTCACTCGCCCACCAGATATAATGGTTGATGTGGCAATTGTACAACTGCATTGAGACACGTATCTCGAGCGACTATTCACACGAGGCTACAACCAACACGGCGGATACGACAAGGCAAAATTCTGGTACGACGCATCCTTTTAGCGTCGACGATTTACTCGCAAGGTGGTCGTTCCCCCGAACGACAAAATTCACCCTATGTTGCTCGAGGAATGCCACGACACAGGACCAGGTAGCTACTTTGGAGAGGACAAGACGGTAAAGAAGCTTGCACAAAGTTATTGGTGGGACAAGATTCAATCTAACGTGGCCAATTTCTAAAAAACCTGCAACACGTGTCAGCGACTAAATTCCCGTCGCATACGGCCACCCGGAATTCTTCAACCACTCTCTATTCCGACAGAACCGTGGGCGGATATCTCCATTGACTTCGTCACGAGATTACCAGTCACACCCAAAGGATATGACACAATCCTCGTGGTTGTGGACAAGTTTTTCCAAAATGTCCCATTTCATCCCCACGACAACCATCACTACCGCGGAAGGAACAGCACAGCTGTTTCTAAACAACATCGTGCGGCTACACGGTATACTGAAAACCATCACAAACGAAAGCGACGGTTGATTGACCAGTCATTTTTGGCGCGAACCGCTGACTCGCTAGGACAGCAGAATTCAACTTTCGACCACGTTTCATCCTCAAAACGACGGTCAAAAAGAGGGGAGAAATCAAAATCTCGAATAGCGTCTGTGCACTATGTGAACCTCATGGGAAAGATTGGGCACAGAAAGTCCCGACCACAGAAATTGCACATAATTCGGCAGTTTCCATCGCAACGGGCAAAACTCTGTTTGAAGTGGTATATGGCAAACCTCCACCCACACCAGTCGGACTACAAAGTGGCAGCAACTTTCTCGCAGTCGACGTTCAATGCCAAGACTTCTCCATCGTTTGGGAGGAAACACATAATATCCTCCCGAAGACACATGCGGCAATAAAACGAGCAGATGACTGACATCGCAATGACAACGTTTTCGCCGCTGGCGACAAAGTCCTTTTCAGCTCGGCCAACATCAAACTCCGCTGAGCGGACTGTTCGAAGCTCAAACCTGATGGTTGGGATCGATTGAGATCAAGCGCATGCAAACCCTTGGGTTCCACGCCTCAAATCCGCGACACTATGCAAGTTCATCCGGTGTTCCATGTCATCAGACTCAAGCACTACCAAGACCCTGGAAAGATCTTCCCTGCCAGAGATGTCCCTCCCCCTCCTGCTGTTCAAGTGGAAGAGGACAGAATATGTCATCGAGGACAACCTTGGCCATCGACGTCAAGGCAAAACGATAGAATATCTTGTCAAGTGGCACGACTACAACACTGCGCACAACTAGGAACCCTAGGACATCCTACGCGACGTCGATCACCTAATTGACGGCTATTACCACCGTCACGGGGCTACATCTGTACGCGCGCCGGGATGTCGCTGCTACAAGGGGGTGGGGGGGGTGTTACGTTCCAAGCGTACACAAGTCCCTAGTCTTTCCGAGTGGGTATTTCTGTTTCTACACGAACAGCCCATGACGTCGCAAGACCGCGAGATTCACTCCGACATTACGTCGCAAACCGGCCAGCTGCCCTCGCATCGAGCGAATCTTCCCCAAACTTTGACCATTGTCGCGAACCGACGACAGAAGCATCACGACTTTTCGGTCGACCTGTCGACGCATCGAGACGAGTTTGGATTTATAAAGATACATCTAGCATCTTCATCGTCGATTCTCGAAGACCCCCGATTTCTGTGCGGACCTTTTGGAATCTGACCAATCACGACGCGACTTCGCAGGCGCCGCTCGATTATCGACCGATCGACCCCGTACATTCGTAGCTCGACACTTGTATGTGTATGTTTGATCATTTCGACACTTGTCATCGAATTAGAGTGACCGTTAAATATAATATGTTCAATTGTCCCAAATTCTATATCGTGTTTTTCTCACATCTTCTACCTATTCACCATCTACGCTTCGTTCGGCAATTACCCCCCCCCTCTCCCGGCCCCCCACCTGCCTGCCCGTGAGTCAAAAGTAGGAAAATCAAAAAAATGAAGATGTGGACGGTTCATGTCCATTCTTACTCATGATGACCTCCCTCAAAGTTTGAATGCTCTAGAGTAGCGGGAAATTCCCAAGTAGCCCCTAGTTGCGGCTAAAAACCGTCAAAGCGCCCCTAGGTTTCTTGCTCCGCCTCCAATTTTCGATTTCATTTGTAAATAGCCCCCAATGTTTAATTGGGGGCTATTTACATCTTGCCCCTATTGGAGTACTTCGTGAACTACAACCGGGTCGCGTCATCGTACAAGAACATTGATTGTGTTACTTGACGTGGTCGGCAGTCTTTTCAATGTTGGCGTTCGATGGCAGCCGACCGTGTCAGTCAAGAGTCAAGTCAAACGTAGTTTGGAGAGGCTGTTCTTTTCCAGACGTGAAGTCACAAGCATCACGTCGGCTGGAAAACAGAGCTTCGCGACGGTTTCGAAGCGCAAACAGTACGAGGGGGTGTGGGGGGGGGGGGGGGGGGGGGGGGGGG
>SZWC01023827.1:0-11036 GCA_023375785.1 Penium margaritaceum
ACTCTGGCACAACTCTGGCACAACTCTGACAAAACGTCCGCACATCTCTGGAACATCTCGGGCACAACTCTGGCACGACTCTGGCACAACTCTGGCACAACTCTGGCACATCTCTGGCACAACTCTGGCAAAACTCTGGAACAACTCTGGCACAATTCTGGCACAACTTTGGCACAAATCTGGCACATCTCTGAAACAACTATGGCATAACTCTGGCACAACTCTGTGCAACTCTGGCACAACTCTGGCACAATTCTGGCACAACTATGGCACAACCCTGGCACAACCCTGGCACAACTCTGGCACAACTCTGCCACAGCTCTGGCACAACTCCGGCACAACTCTGACAGAACTCTGCCACAAGTTTTGATTAACTATGGAACAACTCTGGCACAAATATAGCACAACGCCGGCACAACGCTTGCACAACTCTGGCTTAACTCTCGCACAACTCTCGCACTACTCTGGACCAACTCTGGTGCAACTCTGGCAAAACTCTGGCATAACCATGGCACGACTCTGGTACAACTCTGGTACAACTCTGGCACAATTCTGGCAAAACACTTGCACAACTCTGGCACAACTCTAGAACAACTCTGGCACAACTCTGGAAAAACTTTGGCACAACTCTGGAACAACTCTGGCAGAACTCTGGCACAACTCTGGCACAACTGTGGCACTACACTGGCAAAACTATGGCACAACTGTGGCACAAATCTGGCACAACTCTGGCACGACTCTTCCACAATTCTGGCACAATCTGGCACAACTCGTGCACAACTATGGCACAACTTAGGCACAACTCTGGCATACATTTGGGACCACTCTGGCACAAGCCTAGTAGAACTCTGGAAAAACTCTGGCATAACTCTGGCACAACTCTGGCACAACTCTGGCAACACTCTGGCACAACTCTGGCACAACACTTGCACAACTCTGGCTCAACTCTAGCACAACTCTGGCACAACTCTGGCACATTTCTGGCACAACTCTGGCACAACTCTGGCTCAACTCGGGCACAACTCTGGCACAACTCTGCCACAACTCTGGCACAACTCTGGCACAAGTCTGGCACAACTCTGACACAACTCTGGCACAACTCTGGCACAAGTCTGGCACAACTCTGACACAACTCTGGCACAACTCTGGCACAAGTCTGGCACAACTCTGACACAACTCTGGCACAACTCTGGCACAAGTCTGGCACAACTCTGACACAACTCTGGCACAACTCTGGCACAAGTCTGGCACAACTCTGACACAACTCTGGCACAACTCTGGCACAAGTCTGGCACAACTCTGACACAACTCTGGCACAACTCTGGCACAAGTCTGGCACAACTCTGACACAACTCTGGCACAACTCTGGCACAAGTCTGGCACAACTCTGACACAACTCTGGCACAACTCTGGCACAAGTCTGGCACAACTCTGACACAACTCTGGCACAACTCTGGCACAAGTCTGGCACAACTCTGACACAACTCTGGCACAACTCTGGCACAAGTCTGGCACAACTCTGACACAACTCTGGCACAACTCTGGCACAAGTCTGGCACAACTCTGACACAACTCTGGCACAACTCTGGCACAAGTCTGGCACAACTCTGACACAACTCTGGCACAACTCTGGCACAAGTCTGGCACAACTCTGACACAACTCTGGCACAACTCTGGCACAAGTCTGGCACAACTCTGACACAACTCTGGCACAACTCTGGCACAAGTCTGGCACAACTCTGACACAACTCTGGCACAACTCTGGCACAAGTCTGGCACAACTCTGACACAACTCTGGCACAACTCTGGCACAAGTCTGGCACAACTCTGACACAACTCTGGCACAACTCTGGCACAAGTCTGGCACAACTCTGACACAACTCTGGCACAACTCTGGCACAAGTCTGGCACAACTCTGACACAACTCTGGCACAACTCTGGCACAAGTCTGGCACAACTCTGACACAACTCTGGCACAACTCTGGCACAAGTCTGGCACAACTCTGACACAACTCTGGCACAACTCTGGCACAAGTCTGGCACAACTCTGACACAACTCTGGCACAACTCTGGCACAAGTCTGGCACAACTCTGACACAACTCTGGCACAACTCTGGCACAAGTCTGGCACAACTCTGACACAACTCTGGCACAACTCTGGCACAAGTCTGGCACAACTCTGACACAACTCTGGCACAACTCTGGCACAAGTCTGGCACAACTCTGACACAACTCTGGCACAACTCTGGCACAAGTCTGGCACAACTCTGACACAACTCTGGCACAACTCTGGCACAAGTCTGGCACAACTCTGACACAACTCTGGCACAACTCTGGCACAAGTCTGGCACAACTCTGACACAACTCTGGCACAACTCTGGCACAAGTCTGGCACAACTCTGACACAACTCTGGCACAACTCTGGCACAAGTCTGGCACAACTCTGACACAACTCTGGCACAACTCTGGCACAAGTCTGGCACAACTCTGACACAACTCTGGCACAACTCTGGCACAAGTCTGGCACAACTCTGACACAACTCTGGCACAACTCTGGCACAAGTCTGGCACAACTCTGACACAACTCTGGCACAACTCTGGCACAAGTCTGGCACAACTCTGACACAACTCTGGCACAACTCTGGCACAAGTCTGGCACAACTCTGACACAACTCTGGCACAACTCTGGCACAAGTCTGGCACAACTCTGACACAACTCTGGCACAACTCTGGCACAAGTCTGGCACAACTCTGACACAACTCTGGCACAACTCTGGCACAAGTCTGGCACAACTCTGACACAACTCTGGCACAACTCTGGCACAAGTCTGGCACAACTCTGACACAACTCTGGCACAACTCTGGCACAAGTCTGGCACAACTCTGACACAACTCTGGCACAACTCTGGCACAAGTCTGGCACAACTCTGACACAACTCTGGCACAACTCTGGCACAAGTCTGGCACAACTCTGACACAACTCTGGCACAACTCTGGCACAAGTCTGGCACAACTCTGACACAACTCTGGCACAACTCTGGCACAAGTCTGGCACAACTCTGACACAACTCTGGCACAACTCTGGCACAAGTCTGGCACAACTCTGACACAACTCTGGCACAACTCTGGCACAAGTCTGGCACAACTCTGACACAACTCTGGCACAACTCTGGCACAAGTCTGGCACAACTCTGACACAACTCTGGCACAACTCTGGCACAAGTCTGGCACAACTCTGACACAACTCTGGCACAACTCTGGCACAAGTCTGGCACAACTCTGACACAACTCTGGCACAACTCTGGCACAAGTCTGGCACAACTCTGACACAACTCTGGCACAACTCTGGCACAAGTCTGGCACAACTCTGACACAACTCTGGCACAACTCTGGCACAAGTCTGGCACAACTCTGACACAACTCTGGCACAACTCTGGCACAAGTCTGGCACAACTCTGACACAACTCTGGCACAACTCTGGCACAAGTCTGGCACAACTCTGACACAACTCTGGCACAACTCTGGCACAAGTCTGGCACAACTCTGACACAACTCTGGCACAACTCTGGCACAAGTCTGGCACAACTCTGACACAACTCTGGCACAACTCTGGCACAAGTCTGGCACAACTCTGACACAACTCTGGCACAACTCTGGCACAAGTCTGGCACAACTCTGACACAACTCTGGCACAACTCTGGCACAAGTCTGGCACAACTCTGACACAACTCTGGCACAACTCTGGCACAAGTCTGGCACAACTCTGACACAACTCTGGCACAACTCTGGCACAAGTCTGGCACAACTCTGACACAACTCTGGCACAACTCTGGCACAAGTCTGGCACAACTCTGACACAACTCTGGCACAACTCTGGCACAAGTCTGGCACAACTCTGACACAACTCTGGCACAACTCTGGCACAAGTCTGGCACAACTCTGACACAACTCTGGCACAACTCTGGCACAAGTCTGGCACAACTCTGACACAACTCTGGCACAACTCTGGCACAAGTCTGGCACAACTCTGACACAACTCTGGCACAACTCTGGCACAAGTCTGGCACAACTCTGACACAACTCTGGCACAACTCTGGCACAAGTCTGGCACAACTCTGACACAACTCTGGCACAACTCTGGCACAAGTCTGGCACAACTCTGACACAACTCTGGCACAACTCTGGCACAAGTCTGGCACAACTCTGACACAACTCTGGCACAACTCTGGCACAAGTCTGGCACAACTCTGACACAACTCTGGCACAACTCTGGCACAAGTCTGGCACAACTCTGACACAACTCTGGCACAACTCTGGCACAAGTCTGGCACAACTCTGACACAACTCTGGCACAACTCTGGCACAAGTCTGGCACAACTCTGACACAACTCTGGCACAACTCTGGCACAAGTCTGGCACAACTCTGACACAACTCTGGCACAACTCTGGCACAAGTCTGGCACAACTCTGACACAACTCTGGCACAACTCTGGCACAAGTCTGGCACAACTCTGACACAACTCTGGCACAACTCTGGCACAAGTCTGGCACAACTCTGACACAACTCTGGCACAACTCTGGCACAAGTCTGGCACAACTCTGACACAACTCTGGCACAACTCTGGCACAAGTCTGGCACAACTCTGACACAACTCTGGCACAACTCTGGCACAAGTCTGGCACAACTCTGACACAACTCTGGCACAACTCTGGCACAAGTCTGGCACAACTCTGACACAACTCTGGCACAACTCTGGCACAAGTCTGGCACAACTCTGACACAACTCTGGCACAACTCTGGCACAAGTCTGGCACAACTCTGACACAACTCTGGCACAACTCTGGCACAAGTCTGGCACAACTCTGACACAACTCTGGCACAACTCTGGCACAAGTCTGGCACAACTCTGACACAACTCTGGCACAACTCTGGCACAAGTCTGGCACAACTCTGACACAACTCTGGCACAACTCTGGCACAAGTCTGGCACAACTCTGACACAACTCTGGCACAACTCTGGCACAAGTCTGGCACAACTCTGACACAACTCTGGCACAACTCTGGCACAAGTCTGGCACAACTCTGACACAACTCTGGCACAACTCTGGCACAACTCTGGCACATCTCTGGCACAACTCTGGCAAAACTCTTGCACAACTCTGGCACAACTCTGGCACAACTCTGGCACAAATCTGGCACATCTCTGAAACAACTGTGGCATAACTCTGGCACAACTCTGCGCAACTCTGGAACAACTCTGGCACAATTCTGGCACAACTATGGCTCAACCCTGGCACAATTCTGGCACAACTCTGGCACAACTCTGCCACAAATCTGGCACAACCCCGGAACAACTCTGGTAGAACTCTGCCACAACTCTCTCTTCACTATGGAACAACTCTGGCACATATATAGCACAACGCCGGTACAACTCTTGCATAACTCTGGCACAACTCTCGCACAACGCTCGCACAACTCTGGCACAACTCTGGCACAACTCTGGCAAAACTCTGGCATAACTCTGGCACAACTCTGGCACAACTCTGGTACATCTCTGGCACAATTCTGGCAAAACACTTGCACAACTCTGGCACAACTCTAGCACAACTCTGGCACAGTTCTGGCAAATCTTTGGCACAACTCTGGCACAACTCTGGCACAACTCTGGCACAACTCTGGCAGAATTCTGGAGCAAATCTGGCACTACTCTGGCACAACTATGGCACAGCTGTGGCACAACTCTGGCTGACATCTGGCACAACTCTGGCACAACTCTGGCAGAACTCTGGCACAACTCTCGTACAACTCTGGCACACCTCTGGCACAACTCTGGCACACCTCTGGCACTACTCTGGCACAACTGTGGCACAACTGTGGCACAACTCTGGCACAACTCTGGCACACCTCTGGCACTACTCTGGCACAACTGTGGCACAACTGTGGCACAACTCTGGCACAACTCTGGCACACCTCTGGCACTACTCTGGCACAACTGTGGCACAACTGTGGCACAACTCTGGCACAACTCTGGCACACCTCTGGCACTACTCTGGCACAACTGTGGCACAACTGTGGCACAACTCTGGCACAACTCTGGCACACCTCTGGCACTACTCTGGCACAACTGTGGCACAACTGTGGCACAACTCTGGCACAACTCTGGCACACCTCTGGCACTACTCTGGCACAACTGTGGCACAACTGTGGCACAACTCTGGCACAACTCTGGCACACCTCTGGCACTACTCTGGCACAACTGTGGCACAACTGTGGCACAACTCTGGCACAACTCTGGCACACCTCTGGCACTACTCTGGCACAACTGTGGCACAACTGTGGCACAACTCTGGCACAACTCTGGCACACCTCTGGCACTACTCTGGCACAACTGTGGCACAACTGTGGCACAACTCTGGCACAACTCTGGCACACCTCTGGCACTACTCTGGCACAACTGTGGCACAACTGTGGCACAACTCTGGCACAACTCTGGCACACCTCTGGCACTACTCTGGCACAACTGTGGCACAACTGTGGCACAACTCTGGCACAACTCTGGCACACCTCTGGCACTACTCTGGCACAACTGTGGCACAACTGTGGCACAACTCTGGCACAACTCTGGCACACCTCTGGCACTACTCTGGCACAACTGTGGCACAACTGTGGCACAACTCTGGCACAACTCTGGCACACCTCTGGCACTACTCTGGCACAACTGTGGCACAACTGTGGCACAACTCTGGCACAACTCTGGCACACCTCTGGCACTACTCTGGCACAACTGTGGCACAACTGTGGCACAACTCTGGCACAACTCTGGCACACCTCTGGCACTACTCTGGCACAACTGTGGCACAACTGTGGCACAACTCTGGCACAACTCTGGCACACCTCTGGCACTACTCTGGCACAACTGTGGCACAACTGTGGCACAACTCTGGCACAACTCTGGCACACCTCTGGCACTACTCTGGCACAACTGTGGCACAACTGTGGCACAACTCTGGCACAACTCTGGCACACCTCTGGCACTACTCTGGCACAACTGTGGCACAACTGTGGCACAACTCTGGCACAACTCTGGCACACCTCTGGCACTACTCTGGCACAACTGTGGCACAACTGTGGCACAACTCTGGCACAACTCTGGCACACCTCTGGCACTACTCTGGCACAACTGTGGCACAACTGTGGCACAACTCTGGCACAACTCTGGCACACCTCTGGCACTACTCTGGCACAACTGTGGCACAACTGTGGCACAACTCTGGCACAACTCTGGCACACCTCTGGCACTACTCTGGCACAACTGTGGCACAACTGTGGCACAACTCTGGCACAACTCTGGCACACCTCTGGCACTACTCTGGCACAACTGTGGCACAACTGTGGCACAACTCTGGCACAACTCTGGCACACCTCTGGCACTACTCTGGCACAACTGTGGCACAACTGTGGCACAACTCTGGCACAACTCTGGCACACCTCTGGCACAACTCTGGCACAACTCTGGCACAACTCAGGCACAACTCTGGCACAGCTTTGGCACAACTCTGACAGAACTCTGGCACATCTCTGGCACAACTCTGGCACAACTCTGGCACAACTTTGGCACAACTCAGGCACATCTCTAGCACATATCTGGCACAACTGTGGCATAACTCTTGCACTACTCTGGCAAAACTCTGGCGCAACTCTGGCACAAGTCTGGCACAATTCTGGCACAACTATGGTACAACTATGGCACAACCCTGGCACTGCCCTGGCACAATTTTGGCACAACTCTACCACAACTCTGGCACAACTCTGCCACAACTCTGGCACAACTATTGAACAACTCTGGCACAAATCTAGCACAACTCTGGCAAAACCCTTGCACAACTCTGGCACAACTCTGGCACAACACTGGCACAACTCTGGCACAACTCTGGCACAATTTTGGCACAACTCTGGCAAAACCCTTGCACAACTCTGGCACAACTCTGGCACAACACTGGCACAACTCTGGCACAACTCTGGCACAATTTTGGCACAACTCTGACACAACTCGAGCACAACTGTGGCACAACTCTGTCACAACACCTGCACAACTCTGGCTCAACTCTAGCACAAGTCTGGCACAACTCTGACACAACTCTGGCACAACTCTGGCACAACTTTCGCACAAGTCTGACACAACTCTGGCACAAGTTAAACACAACTCTGACACAACTCTGGAAGAACTTTGGCACAACTCTGGCACAACTCTGACACAACTCTGGCACAAGATTGGCACAACTCTGACAGAATTCTGGCACATCTCTGGCACAACTCTGGCACAACTCTGGCACAACATTGGAAAAACTCTGGCACAACTATGGGACAACTCTGGCACAACTCTGGCACGACTCTGGCACAACTCTGGCACTACTCTGGCACAACTATGGCACAACTGTGGCACAACTCTGGCTCACATCTGGCACAACTCTGGCACAACTCTGGCATACCTCTGGCACAACTCTGGCACAACTCTGGCGCAACTCTGACACAACTCTGGCACAACTCTGGCACAACTCTCGCACAACTCTCGCACAACTCTGGCACAACTCTGGCACAACTCTCGCACAACTCTCGCACAACTCTGGCACAACTCTGGCACAACTCTCGCACAACTCTCGCACAACTCTGGCACAACTCTGGCACAACTCTCGCACAACTCTCGCACAACTCTGGCACAACTCTGGCACAACTCTCGCACAACTCTCGCACAACTCTGGCACAACTCTGGCACAACTCTCGCACAACTCTCGCACAACTCTGGCACAACTCTGGCACAACTCTCGCACAACTCTCGCACAACTCTGGCACAACTCTGGCACAACTCTCGCACAACTCTCGCACAACTCTGGCACAACTCTGGCACAACTCTCGCACAACTCTCGCACAACTCTGGCACAACTCTGGCACAACTCTCGCACAACTCTCGCACAACTCTGGCACAACTCTGGCACAACTCTCGCACAACTCTCGCACAACTCTGGCACAACTCTGGCACAACTCTCGCACAACTCTCGCACAACTCTGGCACAACTCTGGCACAACTCTCGCACAACTCTCGCACAACTCTGGCACAACTCTGGCACAACTCTCGCACAACTCTCGCACAACTCTGGCACAACTCTGGCACAACTCTCGCACAACTCTCGCACAACTCTGGCACAACTCTGGCACAACTCTCGCACAACTCTCGCACAACTCTGGCACAACTCTGGCACAACTCTCGCACAACTCTCGCACAACTCTGGCACAACTCTGGCACAACTCTCGCACAACTCTCGCACAACTCTGGCACAACTCTGGCACAACTCTCGCACAACTCTCGCACAACTCTGGCACAACTCTGGCACAACTCTCGCACAACTCTCGCACAACTCTGGCACAACTCTGGCACAACTCTCGCACAACTCTCGCACAACTCTGGCACAACTCTGGCACAACTCTCGCACAACTCTCGCACAACTCTGGCACAACTCTGGCACAACTCTCGCACAACTCTCGCACAACTCTGGCACAACTCTGGCACAACTCTCGCACAACTCTCGCACAACTCTGGCACAACTCTGGCACAACTCTCGCACAACTCTCGCACAACTCTGGCACAACTCTGGCACAACTCTCGCACAACTCTCGCACAACTCTGGCACAACTCTGGCACAACTCTCGCACAACTCTCGCACAACTCTGGCACAACTCTGGCACAACTCTCGCACAACTCTCGCACAACTCTGGCACAACTCTGGCACAACTCTCGCACAACTCTCGCACAACTCTGGCACAACTCTGGCACAACTCTCGCACAACTCTCGCACAACTCTGGCACAACTCTGGCACAACTCTCGCACAACTCTCGCACAACTCTGGCACAACTCTGGCACAACTCTGGCACGACTCTTGCACAACTCTGGCACAACTCTGGCACATCTCTGGCACAACTCTGGCAAAACTCTGGCACAACTCTGGCATAACTCTGGCACAACTCTGGCACAAATCTGGCACATCTCTGAATCAACTGTGGCATAACTCTGGCATAACTCTGCGCAACTCTGTCACAACTCTGGCACAATTCTGGCACAACCCTGAGACAACCCTGGCACAACCCTGGCACAAATCTGGCACAACTCTGCCACAACTCTGGCACAACTCCGGCACAACTCTGGCAGAACTCTGCCACAACTCTTGCTTAACTATGGAACAACTCTGGCACCAACATAGCACAACGCCGGCACAGCTCTTGCACAACTCTGGCACAATCTCGCACCACTCTCGCACACCTATGGCACAACTCTGGTACAACTCTGGCAAAACTCTGGCATAACTCTGGCACAACTCTGCCACAACTCTGGTACAACTCTGGCACAATTCTGGCAAAACACGTGCACAACTCTGGCACAAGTCTAGCACAACTCTGGCACAACTCTGGCACAACTTTGGCACAACTCTGGCACAACTCTGGCACAACTCTGACACAACTCTGGCACAACTGTGGCACTACTCTGGCACAACTCTGGCACAACTGTGGCACAACTCTGGCACAACTCTGGCACAAGTCTGGCACAGCATTGGCACAACTCTGGAACAACTGTAGCACAACTTTGGCACGACACTCGCACAACTCTGGCACAACTCTGGCACAACTCTGGAACATCTCTGGCACAACCCTGGCACAACTCTGGCACAACTCTGGCACAACTCTGACATAACTCTGGCACAACTCTGGCTTAAATTTGGCACAACTCTGACACAACTCTGGCAGAACTCTGGCATAACTGTGGCACAACTGTGGCACAACTTTGGTACAACTCTGGCACAACTTTGGCACAACTCTGGCACAACTCTGGCACAACTCTAACACTACTCTGGAACAACTATGGAACAACTGTGGCACAACTCTGTCTGACATCTGGCACAACTCTGGCACAACTCTGGCACAACTCTGGCACAACTCTGGCACAACTCTGGCACGACTCTGGCACAACTCTGGCACAACTCTGGC
>SZWC01023827.1:17373-39164 GCA_023375785.1 Penium margaritaceum
CTCTGGCACAACTCTGGCACAACTCTGGCACTACTCGGGCACAACTATGGCACAACTGTGGCACAACTCTGGCTGACATCTGGCACAACTCTATCACAACTCTGGCATAACTCAGGCACAACTCTTGCACAACTCTAGCACAACTCTGGCACAACTTTGGCACAACTCAGGAACAACTCAAGCACAACTCTGGCACGACTCTGGCACAGCTCTGGCACAACTCTGGCACAACTGTTGCATATCTCTGGCACAACTCTGGCACAACTGTGGCACATCTCTGGCGCAACACTGGCACAACTCTGGTACAGCTTTGGCACCTTTCTGGCACAACTATGGCACAACTCTGGCACATGTCTGGCACAACTCTGGCAGAACTCTGGAAGAATTCTGGCACAACTCTGGCACAACTCTGGCACAACTCTGGAACATCTCTGGCACAACTCTGCCACAACTCTGGCACAACTCTGGCACAACTCTGGCACAAGTCTGGCACAAATCTGGCACTTATCTTTTACAAGTGTGGCATACGTCTAGCACACCTTTGGGATAACTCTGGCACAACTGTGGCATATCTCTGGCACAACTCTGCCAGAACTCTGGCACAACTCTGGCTCAACTCTGGCACAACTCGGCACAACTCTAGCACAACTCTGGCATAACTTTGGGACAACTCTCGCACAACTTTGGCACAACTCTGGCCCGACTCTGGCACAACTGTGGCATATCTCTGGCACAACTCTGCCAGAACTCTGGCACAACTCTGGCTCAACTCTGGCACAACTCGGCACAACTCTAGCACAACTCTGGCATAACTTTGGGACAACTCTCGCACAACTTTGGCACAACTCTGGCCCGACTCTGGCACAACTGTGGCATATCTCTGGCACAACTCTGCCAGAACTCTGGCACAACTCTGGCTCAACTCTGGCACAACTCGGCACAACTCTAGCACAACTCTGGCATAACTTTGGGACAACTCTCGCACAACTTTGGCACAACTCTGGCCCGACTCTGGCACAACTGTGGCATATCTCTGGCACAACTCTGCCAGAACTCTGGCACAACTCTGGCTCAACTCTGGCACAACTCGGCACAACTCTAGCACAACTCTGGCATAACTTTGGGACAACTCTCGCACAACTTTGGCACAACTCTGGCCCGACTCTGGCACAACTGTGGCATATCTCTGGCACAACTCTGCCAGAACTCTGGCACAACTCTGGCTCAACTCTGGCACAACTCGGCACAACTCTAGCACAACTCTGGCATAACTTTGGGACAACTCTCGCACAACTTTGGCACAACTCTGGCCCGACTCTGGCACAACTGTGGCATATCTCTGGCACAACTCTGCCAGAACTCTGGCACAACTCTGGCTCAACTCTGGCACAACTCGGCACAACTCTAGCACAACTCTGGCATAACTTTGGGACAACTCTCGCACAACTTTGGCACAACTCTGGCCCGACTCTGGCACAACTGTGGCATATCTCTGGCACAACTCTGCCAGAACTCTGGCACAACTCTGGCTCAACTCTGGCACAACTCGGCACAACTCTAGCACAACTCTGGCATAACTTTGGGACAACTCTCGCACAACTTTGGCACAACTCTGGCCCGACTCTGGCACAACTGTGGCATATCTCTGGCACAACTCTGCCAGAACTCTGGCACAACTCTGGCTCAACTCTGGCACAACTCGGCACAACTCTAGCACAACTCTGGCATAACTTTGGGACAACTCTCGCACAACTTTGGCACAACTCTGGCCCGACTCTGGCACAACTGTGGCATATCTCTGGCACAACTCTGCCAGAACTCTGGCACAACTCTGGCTCAACTCTGGCACAACTCGGCACAACTCTAGCACAACTCTGGCATAACTTTGGGACAACTCTCGCACAACTTTGGCACAACTCTGGCCCGACTCTGGCACAACTGTGGCATATCTCTGGCACAACTCTGCCAGAACTCTGGCACAACTCTGGCTCAACTCTGGCACAACTCGGCACAACTCTAGCACAACTCTGGCATAACTTTGGGACAACTCTCGCACAACTTTGGCACAACTCTGGCCCGACTCTGGCACAACTGTGGCATATCTCTGGCACAACTCTGCCAGAACTCTGGCACAACTCTGGCTCAACTCTGGCACAACTCGGCACAACTCTAGCACAACTCTGGCATAACTTTGGGACAACTCTCGCACAACTTTGGCACAACTCTGGCCCGACTCTGGCACAACTGTGGCATATCTCTGGCACAACTCTGCCAGAACTCTGGCACAACTCTGGCTCAACTCTGGCACAACTCGGCACAACTCTAGCACAACTCTGGCATAACTTTGGGACAACTCTCGCACAACTTTGGCACAACTCTGGCCCGACTCTGGCACAACTGTGGCATATCTCTGGCACAACTCTGCCAGAACTCTGGCACAACTCTGGCTCAACTCTGGCACAACTCGGCACAACTCTAGCACAACTCTGGCATAACTTTGGGACAACTCTCGCACAACTTTGGCACAACTCTGGCCCGACTCTGGCACAACTGTGGCATATCTCTGGCACAACTCTGCCAGAACTCTGGCACAACTCTGGCTCAACTCTGGCACAACTCGGCACAACTCTAGCACAACTCTGGCATAACTTTGGGACAACTCTCGCACAACTTTGGCACAACTCTGGCCCGACTCTGGCACAACTGTGGCATATCTCTGGCACAACTCTGCCAGAACTCTGGCACAACTCTGGCTCAACTCTGGCACAACTCGGCACAACTCTAGCACAACTCTGGCATAACTTTGGGACAACTCTCGCACAACTTTGGCACAACTCTGGCCCGACTCTGGCACAACTGTGGCATATCTCTGGCACAACTCTGCCAGAACTCTGGCACAACTCTGGCTCAACTCTGGCACAACTCGGCACAACTCTAGCACAACTCTGGCATAACTTTGGGACAACTCTCGCACAACTTTGGCACAACTCTGGCCCGACTCTGGCACAACTGTGGCATATCTCTGGCACAACTCTGCCAGAACTCTGGCACAACTCTGGCTCAACTCTGGCACAACTCGGCACAACTCTAGCACAACTCTGGCATAACTTTGGGACAACTCTCGCACAACTTTGGCACAACTCTGGCCCGACTCTGGCACAACTGTGGCATATCTCTGGCACAACTCTGCCAGAACTCTGGCACAACTCTGGCTCAACTCTGGCACAACTCGGCACAACTCTAGCACAACTCTGGCATAACTCGGGCACAACTCTGGCACAACTCTGGCACAACTCTGGCACAACTCTGGCACAACTCTGGCACAACTCTGGCACAAGACTGGCACAGCTCTGGGACAACGTTCGCACAAAACCTGCACAGCTCTGGCACAACTCTAGCACAACTCTGGCATAACTCTGGCACAACTCTGGCACAACTCTGGCACAACTTCGACACAACTCTGGCACAACTCTGGCACAACTCTCGCTCTACTCGGGCACAACTTTGCCACAACTGTGGAACAACCCTGGCTGACATCTGGCACAACTCTGGCACAACTCTGGCATATCTCTGGCACAACTCTGGCACAACTATGGCACAACTCTAGCACAACTTTGATACAACTCTGGAACAACTCAGGCACATTTCTGGCACGACTCTGGCACAACTCTGGCACAACTGTGGCACGACTCTTGCATATCTCTAGCACAACTCTGGCACAACTGTGGCACGACTCTGGCACAACTGTGGCACAACTCTGGCATTGTTGGTCTGAGGGTGAGTGTGCACCCTGGAAGGTCCCTAGCAGTGGCTGTTTCACACCACCAATTATTTTTGGAGAGATTGAAACTGTGGAGGCAACTGGTTCCAAGGATGGCAGAAAACTAGTCAGAGAATGAGACAATAGGTTTGGCCTCAATTGACTGGGAATGAACACTTTTTCAATGCTCACAAGCAGTGGAATTTTATAGCCACTGATCTAAGCTTTCCAGAACACCAAAGCATGCCAGATTTGGAACTTCCTAGCAGATTCTATGGCTTCTAGAGTGCTCCTTGGTAGGCTGTCCTTTTCCAACCTAGGAAGGCATCCCTTCCCTCCTCTAGAATCTTCTGCCCCTTCCTAGATTCCTCAGCTTGCTTCTAGTAGGAGGGAAGGTGTCCAGAAGACCAAGAGACCTCTAGATGCCTTGTAGGACAAGTCACCCCTTCTAGAAGGTGTGCCACCTTCCTGGACCCTCACCTGGCCTTCTAGAAACTTAAAGAGGAACTCTAGAGGTTGAGCTAGCTTCCTGGCATCTATTTTCCACCTCCCTTGAGGCAGGGCAGAATTTCATTTTGTGGGACTTGAACCCGGGCCCCTGCCTCTAGAGGTGGACACCATTAACCACTAAGCCACTAAGGCTTGTCTTTTTGGTGTTCCTTTTTGGAGTCACTCCTGCCATGGTGAGGAGGATCATTCCAACAATCTCCCTTTTGTGCGTCACCCATGGCACTTGTCCATGCTGAGCCTGCAACTCAATAGGCTTGGGAAAGCCCAAGCTCCATACAAGTAGCATCATGCCTGTCCTTGGGTTGCGCCTTTGTCATGGCATCAGCAAGCATGTGCTTTGTGCCGCATTGCACAAGCACCACATCACCCTTTGCAACGAGGTCTCGTGCAAAGTGATGCCGGATCTCTATGTGCTTGGTCCTTCGGTGTAGCACAGGGTTCTTGGTCAGGCTGATGGCACTCATGTTGTCAACATTGAGTGCCGTTGGCTTCTTTTGCGGCACCCCAATCTCCTTGAGCAATCGCCGCAGCCATAGTGCCTCCTTTGCGGCTTCCGCGAGTGCAATATACCCCGCCTCAGTGCTGGATAGAGCCACACTGTCCTGCTTCTGGCTTGCCCAAGACACCGCTGCACCACCAAGCACAAAAACATAGCCTGATGTTGACTTGCAGTCATCAACGTCACCTGCCCAGTCAGCATTAGAGTAGCCAACCAACTCGAGGGAGTCAGTCCGTGCTCCCCCTCTAAACACAAGTCGCGAATGTGTCGTTGCTTTCAAGTAGCGCAGGATTCTCTTCACCGCTTGCCAATGTAGCGGCATCGGATCAGCAACATAGTGGCTCACTTGTTCTTCAGCAAAGGCAAGGTCAGGACGCGTTGCCACCATGGCATACATTATGCTGCCAACTGCGGACTGGTACGGTAATCCAGCCATCTCCGCCCTCTCGTCCTCCGTGCTCGGGCCCATGCTCGAGCTCAGCTCACATGTCGTTGTCATAGGTGTGCCAATGGGGTTGCACTCCTCCATGTTGTAGCGGGCGGGCACCTCTTGCACATATTTTTCTTGACCCATCTCCAGCGTGCGTGCTTTGCGGTCCCTCTTGATGGTAATGCCGAGTAGTACTCAAGCTCGCCCATGTCTGTCATCTTGAACCGGCCGCCAAGCTGTTGCTTCAGGCTCTTGAGCTCCCCCTAATCCGAAGACACAAGGATGAGATCATCCACGTAGAGGATGACAATTTGGTGGAGTCCTGGCTGATTACGCACGTACATGCTGTGATCAGCCTCGCAGCGCTTGAAGCCAAGCTCACCCATGAAACTATGCATCTTGAGGTACCACATGAGCGGAGCTTGCTTCAGTCCATAGAGCGCCCTGCGAAGCCGGCACACCTTCCCTTGCGACGCATCCACCCCTCTGGCACCTCCATGTAGACTTCCTTGTCGAGGTTGCCATTGAGGAACGCGGTTTTCACGTCCATTTAGTGGATTTCGTAGTCGCGTGCCGCTGCCACCGAGAGGATAGTACGGATGGAGCCAAACTTGGCAACTGGTGCAAAGGTCTCGTCGTAGTGCTCCCCTTTTCTCTGGGCACATCCTTTCGCCACCAGCCGCACCTTGTACCGCTCCACCTTCCCCTCCTTTGTGAGCTTCTTCCGGAAGATCCACTTGGAGCCGATGATTTTTGCGCCCTCCGGCCGGTCAACCAGCTCCCAAGTGCCGTTCTCCTCGTGGGAGGCAAGCTCAGATTTTGTTGCTCCCTCCCACTCAGCCCCATCCTTCCACTGTAGTGCCTCCTTTACAGATTGAGGCTCCTCTCGCGTGAAGAAGGCTTGTGCAAACCCAGTCCAAATTCCCTTGTCGGCATCATACCTTTTTGTCCTTCTTCGTACACGGTTACTCATGCGGGGCTCTTGAGGCGGTTGTTGTTGTTGCTGTCCCCTTTTGGCGCCATCCTCTCCAAGCGCCTGCTCCCCCTCTCTTGGAGACCTTGGAGACATCTGTTGACTCCCCACCTCCACGTCCATCTCTTGTGCTTCGGATTCCTCATCCAAACTGGCCGGAATAAAGTCTGCCACTTGCCCATCCCTCAGGCGATGCTCTCCGATTGGTGGTGATGCGAGGATGTCACCCTCATTCACGTCCTTCGGCGTCTCCCCCTCAAGGAGTGGCATCCACTCCCCCCTCTTGGAGAGACCTGCCTCCTTGTCTGTCCAACGGCTTTTCTCATCGAACGTGACGTCGCAACTCCGCACAATCTGCTGCCTCCTTGGGTCAAAGAGCCGATACGCCTTGCTTTCGCTCTCATATCCAAGGAAAATACACCGGCGGGTACGCGGGTCCAGCTGGCTCCATCCCTCATGTGCCTGTACCATTGCATGTGCAACACAACCAAATGTGCAGAGGTGATCCATCGCAGGCTTCCTCCCGCTCCACACCTCTTGTGGCGTCTTCCACGCATTGCTCTCCTTGTCCTTCAGCGGCTTGGTTGGCATGAGATTCATGATGTACGCTGCTGTCCTTGCCGCCTCCGCCCAATACCGTTGTGTAAGGCCGGCGTCGCTCAACATAGATTGCACCATGTTAAGGATTGTGCGATTCGCTCTCTCTGCGACGCCATTCTGTTGTGGGGAGTGTGGAGTTGTTTTCTGCCACTCAAATCCCCTTGCTCTTCATCCACCCAAGGCACCCCGCATATTCGCCGTTGTTGTCACTCCGGAACGCCTTCACCTTCAACTCTGTTTGCCGCTCCATATCAGCCACAAACTCTTGCATGCACGCAAGGACCTCACTCTTCCACTTCATTTGGTAGAGGTGGAGTTTCCGGCTGTGGTCATCGATGAAGGTGAGGAAGTAGCGAGCTCCGCCGATGGAGCTCTCAAGCGGTCGACACACATCTGTGTGTACCACGGCTAGTTTTGCCGATGCACGCGTCCCCTTGGCGACAAACGGCTGCCGAGTTGATTTGCCAATGATGTATGGCTCACACACGGTCTCCTTGGTTCCATCAAGGCCGCTGATTTGGAGACCCCGCACCACTTCCCTCTTAGCCATCTCCTTCACGGTCGATGGAGAAATGTGGCAGAGTCGGCGGTGCCATAGGTCCAGGTCTCCTCCATCCTTCGTTGCAAGATTGGCGGCGTTGGACCCCACCCGGCTGCTGAAGATCTTCGCGCGTAGCAAGTACAAGTCGTCCTCCCTCTTGGCACGCGCAATCACCTCACCTCTGCCCTCTTTGCGGATGACGGCCTCCTTCTTTGTGAAGAGCACCTCAAGTCCCTTGTCGGTAAGGCGGCTGACGGAGAGCAAATTTGCCCCAAAGTTGGGCATATGCAGCACATCGTAGATTGTGCTCGTGACAGGTTTGCCATCCACAACTGACTCAATGTGGACGTTACCCTCACCGCCGACCACCTCTGTTTTTCCATTGGCCACCGTCATGCGTCTCTCCGAGGCGCCGTAGGTGACAAATGCCGCCCTGTTGCATTGCGTGTGACGGCCTGATTTGGAGTCGATGACGGCAACTCCCTGATCCTTCAAGTTGGTGGAGTTGTACGCCATAAGGGCGTGCTCATCTTTCTTCCCGCCCGGCTGCGACCGATCTGTTTTCTTCTTGGGACAGTTACGCGCGTAGTGGCTCTCCTTGCCGCAGTTGAAGCACTCCCCCTTCCTGTCACCCATCTTGGTGCCCTGTTTGGCACCCTTCCACTTGTTGCCTCGACCTCCACTTTGAGGATGAACTGTGTAAGCTGAGCTTGTTGCCGCTGCACTCTCTTGACCGCCACGTCGCATCCATTCATTGCGCACGTACTCAGCAACCTTCGGGTACTTCAGCTCTTCGGAAGGCCAGCCACCAAGGACTGTGATCATGGGACTCCAACTGTCCGACAAGGCCAGAAGGAGGATCATAGCTTGTAGCTTAGAGTCAACCTCCCAACCAGTGGCCACGCACTCCGCTGCGAGGGACTCAATCTGCTGCATGATCTCCATGATGTTCTCACCTTCATTGGCTCGGAGGGTGACGAGCCGTTTGAAGATGAAGAGCTGACTGGCAAGGTTGCTTGACAAGTAGATGGAGCAGAGTTTTGACCATGCGTCTGTGGCCAGGGTGCATCCTTGGATGTGCCCAGGTTGTGGTGGGCATAACGCGGACGCAAGGAGCGCCAATACATTTTTGTTGCGCTTCTTGTATGCCTCCTTCACCTCAGCCGTTGCAGTCTCCGGCAGAGCAGTCTCATCACCTTTTACGAGCTCAAGAAGTCCCTTGTCGTCGAGGAAGACCTCAAACTGCCACCTCCACAAGGCAAAACCTGTCCCATCAAACTTAAGGACAGCGCGGCTGCTCTCTTGCTCGCTAGTTGCCATGTCTTGCTGTTGGGAGCGTGAAATCAAGCTGGCTTTGAGCCCCTGAGAGGCGTGGGCCCCTAACCCTTTGTTGGTCTGAGGGTGAGTGTGCACCCTGGAGGGTCCCTAGCAGTGGCTGGTTCACACCACCAACTGTTTTTGGAGAGACTGAAACTGTGGAGGCAACTGGTTCCAACGATGGCAGAAAACTGGTCAGAGAATGAGGCAATAGTTTTGGCCTCAATTAACTAGGAATGAACACTTTTTCAAGGCTCACAAGTAGTGGCATTTTATTGCCACTGATCTAAGCTTTCCAGAACACCAAAGCATGCCACATTTGGAGCTTCCTAGCAGACTCTATGGCTTCTAGAGTGCTCGTTTGTAGGCTGTGCTTTTCCCACCTAGGAAGGCATCCCTTCCCTACTCTAGAAGCTTCTGCCCCTTCCTAGATTCCTCAGCTTGCTTCTAGTAGGAGGGAAGGTGTCCAGAAGACCAAGACACCTCTAGATGCCTTGTAGGACAAGTCAGCCCTTCTAGAAGGTGTGCCACCTTCCTGGAACCTCACCTGGCGATCTACAAACTTAAAGAGGAACTGTAGAGGTTGAGCTAGCTTGCTGGCATCTATTTCCCACCTCCCTTGAGGCAGGGCAGAATTTCATCTTGTGGGACTTGGACCCGGGCCCCTGCCTCTAGAGGTGGACACCATTAACCACTAAGCCACTAAGGCTTGACTTTTTGGTGTTCCCTTTTCGAGTCACTCCTGCCATGGTGAGAAGCATCATTCCAACAGGCACAACTTTGGCACAACTCTGACACAAGTCTGCCACAACTCTGGCACAACTCTGGCACAACTCTGGCACAACTCTAGCACAACTCTGGCACAGCTTTGGCACAACTCTGGCACAACTCTGGGACAATTCTGGCACAACCTTGGCAAAACTCTGGCACAACTTTGGCACAACTCTAAAACAACTTTGCCACAACTCTGGCACAACTCTGGCACAATTCTGGGACAACTCTGGCACAAATCTGGCACATATCTGGCACAACTGTGGCATAACTCTGGCACAACTCTGGCACAACTCTGGCACAACTCTGGCACAACTCTGACACAACTCTAGCACAACTCTGGCACAACTCTGGCACAACTCTAGCACAACTCTGGCACAACTCTGGCACAACTCTAGCACAACTCTGGCACAACTCTGGCACAACTCTAGCACAACTCTGGCACAACTCTGGCACAACTCTAGCACAACTCTGGCACAACTCTGGCACAACTCTAGCACAACTCTGGCACAATTCTGGCACAATTCTGGCACAACTCTGGCACAACTTTGGCACAAATCTGACACAACTCTGGCACATCTCTAGCACAACCCTAGCACAACTCTGGCACAACTGTGGAACAACTCTGGCACAACTTTTGCACAACTCTGGCACATCTCTGGCACAACTCTGGCACAGCTATGGCACAACTCTGGTACAACTCTGGCACGGCTCTGGCACAACTCTGGCACAACTTTCGCACAACTCTGGTACAATTCAGGCACAACTCTAGCACAACTATGGCACAACTTTGGCACAACTCTAGCACAACTTCGGGACCACTCTGGCACAACTCTGGTACAACTCCGAACAACTCTGGCATAACTCTGGCACAACTCTGGCACAACTCTGGCACAACTTTGGCACAACTCTGGCACAATTCTGGCACAGCTATGGCATAACTGTGGCACTACTTTGGCTCACATCTGGCACAACTCTGGCACAACTCTGGCATAACTTTGGCACAACTCTGGAACAACTCTGGCATAACTATCGCAAAACTTTGGCACAACTCTCGAACATCTCGGCACAACTCTGGCACGACTGTGGCAAAACTATGGCACAACTCTGGCACAACTCTGGAACATCTCTGGCACAACTCTGGCACAACTCTAGCACAACTCTTGCACAACTTTTGCACAACTCTGACACAACTCCGGCACAACTTTGGCACAACTGTGGCACACCTCTGGCACTACTCTGGCACAACTGTGGCATAACTCTGGCACAACTCTGGCGCAACTCTGGCTCAACTCTGACACAACTCGGGCACAACTCTGGCACACCTCTGGCATAACTCTGGCACAACTCTGGCGCAACTCTGGCTCAACTCTGACACAACTCGGGCACAACTCTGGCACACCTCTGGCATAACTCTGGCACAACTCTGGCGCAACTCTGGCTCAACTCTGACACAACTCGGGCACAACTCTGGCACACCTCTGGCATAACTCTGGCACAACTCTGGCGCAACTCTGGCTCAACTCTGACACAACTCGGGCACAACTCTGGCACACCTCTGGCATAACTCTGGCACAACTCTGGCGCAACTCTGGCTCAACTCTGACACAACTCGGGCACAACTCTGGCACACCTCTGGCATAACTCTGGCACAACTCTGGCGCAACTCTGGCTCAACTCTGACACAACTCGGGCACAACTCTGGCACACCTCTGGCATAACTCTGGCACAACTCTGGCGCAACTCTGGCTCAACTCTGACACAACTCGGGCACAACTCTGGCACACCTCTGGCATAACTCTGGCACAACTCTGGCGCAACTCTGGCTCAACTCTGACACAACTCGGGCACAACTCTGGCACACCTCTGGCATAACTCTGGCACAACTCTGGCGCAACTCTGGCTCAACTCTGACACAACTCGGGCACAACTCTGGCACACCTCTGGCATAACTCTGGCACAACTCTGGCGCAACTCTGGCTCAACTCTGACACAACTCGGGCACAACTCTGGCACACCTCTGGCATAACTCTGGCACAACTCTGGCGCAACTCTGGCTCAACTCTGACACAACTCGGGCACAACTCTGGCACACCTCTGGCATAACTCTGGCACAACTCTGGCGCAACTCTGGCTCAACTCTGACACAACTCGGGCACAACTCTGGCACACCTCTGGCATAACTCTGGCACAACTCTGGCGCAACTCTGGCTCAACTCTGACACAACTCGGGCACAACTCTGGCACACCTCTGGCATAACTCTGGCACAACTCTGGCGCAACTCTGGCTCAACTCTGACACAACTCGGGCACAACTCTGGCACACCTCTGGCATAACTCTGGCACAACTCTGGCGCAACTCTGGCTCAACTCTGACACAACTCGGGCACAACTCTGGCACACCTCTGGCATAACTCTGGCACAACTCTGGCGCAACTCTGGCTCAACTCTGACACAACTCGGGCACAACTCTGGCACACCTCTGGCATAACTCTGGCACAACTCTGGCGCAACTCTGGCTCAACTCTGACACAACTCGGGCACAACTCTGGCACACCTCTGGCATAACTCTGGCACAACTCTGGCGCAACTCTGGCTCAACTCTGACACAACTCGGGCACAACTCTGGCACACCTCTGGCATAACTCTGGCACAACTCTGGCGCAACTCTGGCTCAACTCTGACACAACTCGGGCACAACTCTGGCACACCTCTGGCATAACTCTGGCACAACTCTGGCGCAACTCTGGCTCAACTCTGACACAACTCGGGCACAACTCTGGCACACCTCTGGCATAACTCTGGCACAACTCTGGCGCAACTCTGGCTCAACTCTGACACAACTCGGGCACAACTCTGGCACACCTCTGGCATAACTCTGGCACAACTCTGGCGCAACTCTGGCTCAACTCTGACACAACTCGGGCACAACTCTGGCACACCTCTGGCATAACTCTGGCACAACTCTGGCGCAACTCTGGCTCAACTCTGACACAACTCGGGCACAACTCTGGCACACCTCTGGCATAACTCTGGCACAACTCTGGCGCAACTCTGGCTCAACTCTGACACAACTCGGGCACAACTCTGGCACACCTCTGGCATAACTCTGGCACAACTCTGGCGCAACTCTGGCTCAACTCTGACACAACTCGGGCACAACTCTGGCACACCTCTGGCATAACTCTGGCACAACTCTGGCGCAACTCTGGCTCAACTCTGACACAACTCGGGCACAACTCTGGCACACCTCTGGCATAACTCTGGCACAACTCTGGCGCAACTCTGGCTCAACTCTGACACAACTCGGGCACAACTCTGGCACACCTCTGGCATAACTCTGGCACAACTCTGGCGCAACTCTGGCTCAACTCTGACACAACTCGGGCACAACTCTGGCACACCTCTGGCATAACTCTGGCACAACTCTGGCGCAACTCTGGCTCAACTCTGACACAACTCGGGCACAACTCTGGCACACCTCTGGCATAACTCTGGCACAACTCTGGCGCAACTCTGGCTCAACTCTGACACAACTCGGGCACAACTCTGGCACACCTCTGGCATAACTCTGGCACAACTCTGGCGCAACTCTGGCTCAACTCTGACACAACTCGGGCACAACTCTGGCACACCTCTGGCATAACTCTGGCACAACTCTGGCGCAACTCTGGCTCAACTCTGACACAACTCGGGCACAACTCTGGCACACCTCTGGCATAACTCTGGCACAACTCTGGCGCAACTCTGGCTCAACTCTGACACAACTCGGGCACAACTCTGGCACACCTCTGGCATAACTCTGGCACAACTCTGGCGCAACTCTGGCTCAACTCTGACACAACTCGGGCACAACTCTGGCACACCTCTGGCATAACTCTGGCACAACTCTGGCGCAACTCTGGCTCAACTCTGACACAACTCGGGCACAACTCTGGCACACCTCTGGCATAACTCTGGCACAACTCTGGCGCAACTCTGGCTCAACTCTGACACAACTCGGGCACAACTCTGGCACACCTCTGGCATAACTCTGGCACAACTCTGGCGCAACTCTGGCTCAACTCTGACACAACTCGGGCACAACTCTGGCACACCTCTGGCATAACTCTGGCACAACTCTGGCGCAACTCTGGCTCAACTCTGACACAACTCGGGCACAACTCTGGCACACCTCTGGCATAACTCTGGCACAACTCTGGCGCAACTCTGGCTCAACTCTGACACAACTCGGGCACAACTCTGGCACACCTCTGGCATAACTCTGGCACAACTCTGGCGCAACTCTGGCTCAACTCTGACACAACTCGGGCACAACTCTGGCACACCTCTGGCATAACTCTGGCACAACTCTGGCGCAACTCTGGCTCAACTCTGACACAACTCGGGCACAACTCTGGCACACCTCTGGCATAACTCTGGCACAACTCTGGCGCAACTCTGGCTCAACTCTGACACAACTCGGGCACAACTCTGGCACACCTCTGGCATAACTCTGGCACAACTCTGGCGCAACTCTGGCTCAACTCTGACACAACTCGGGCACAACTCTGGCACACCTCTGGCATAACTCTGGCACAACTCTGGCGCAACTCTGGCTCAACTCTGACACAACTCGGGCACAACTCTGGCACACCTCTGGCATAACTCTGGCACAACTCTGGCGCAACTCTGGCTCAACTCTGACACAACTCGGGCACAACTCTGGCACACCTCTGGCATAACTCTGGCACAACTCTGGCGCAACTCTGGCTCAACTCTGACACAACTCGGGCACAACTCTGGCACACCTCTGGCATAACTCTGGCACAACTCTGGCGCAACTCTGGCTCAACTCTGACACAACTCGGGCACAACTCTGGCACACCTCTGGCATAACTCTGGCACAACTCTGGCGCAACTCTGGCTCAACTCTGACACAACTCGGGCACAACTCTGGCACACCTCTGGCATAACTCTGGCACAACTCTGGCGCAACTCTGGCTCAACTCTGACACAACTCGGGCACAACTCTGGCACACCTCTGGCATAACTCTGGCACAACTCTGGCGCAACTCTGGCTCAACTCTGACACAACTCGGGCACAACTCTGGCACACCTCTGGCATAACTCTGGCACAACTCTGGCGCAACTCTGGCTCAACTCTGACACAACTCGGGCACAACTCTGGCACACCTCTGGCATAACTCTGGCACAACTCTGGCGCAACTCTGGCTCAACTCTGACACAACTCGGGCACAACTCTGGCACACCTCTGGCATAACTCTGGCACAACTCTGGCGCAACTCTGGCTCAACTCTGACACAACTCGGGCACAACTCTGGCACACCTCTGGCATAACTCTGGCACAACTCTGGCGCAACTCTGGCTCAACTCTGACACAACTCGGGCACAACTCTGGCACACCTCTGGCATAACTCTGGCACAACTCTGGCGCAACTCCTGCACAACTCTGGCACATCTTTGGCACAACTCTGGCACAACACCTGCACAACTTTGGCACAACTCTGGCACAACTCTGGCACAACTCTGGCACAACTCTGGCACAACTGCGGCACAACTCTTGCACAACTCTGGCACAACTTTGGCACAACTCTGGCACTACTCGGGCACAACTATGGCAAAACTGTGCCACAACTCTGGCTGACATCTGGCACAAATCTGGCACACCTCTGGCATAACTGTGGCACAACTCTGGCACAACTCTGGCACAACTCTCGCACAACTTTGGCACAACTCTTGAACAACTCTGGGACAACTCTGGCACGACTCTGGTACAACTCTGGCACAACTCTGGCACAAAAATTGCACATCTCTGGCACAACTCTGGCACAACTCTGGAACAACTCTGGCACAACTTTGGAACAACTTTGGCACAACTGTGACACAACTCTGGCACGACTCTTGCTCAACTGTGTCACAACTCTGGCACAACTCTGGCACAACTCTGGCACAACATTGGCACAACTCTGGCACAACTCTGGGACAACTCTGGCACAACTCTGGGACAACTCTGGCATGACTTTGGCACAACTCTGGAATAACTCTGGCACAAGCTTGGCGCAACGCTGGCACAACTCTGGCATAACTCTGGCACAACTCTGGCACAACTCTGGCACAACTGTGGCACAACTGTGGCACAACTCTGGTAAAACACAGGCACAACTCTGGCACAACTCTGGAAAATCTTTGGCACAACTCTGCAACAAATCTGGCACAACTCTGGCACAACTCTGATATAACTCTGATACAACTCTTGCACAACTCTGGCACAACTCTAGCACAATTCTGGCACAACTCTGGCACAACTTTGGCACAACTCTGGCACAACACTGGCACAACTCTGGCACAACTCTGGCACAACTCTCGCACAACTATGGCATAACTCCGGCACAACATTGGCACAACACTGGCACAACTGCGGCACAACTCTGGCCCATCTCTGATACAACTTTGGGACCACTCTGGCACAACTCTGGCACAACTCTGGGACAACTCTGGCACAACTCTGGGACAACTCTGGCACAACTCTGGGACAACTCTGGCACAACTCTGGCACAACTCTGGCACAACTCTGGAACAACTCTGGCACAACTCTGGCACAACTCTGGCACAACTCTGGCACAACTCTGGCACATTTTTGGCACAACTCTGGCACAACTCTGGCACAACTCTGGCACAAATCTGGGACAGCTATGGTACAACTCTGGAACAACTTTGGCACAACTCTGGCACAATTTTGGCACAACTCTGTCACAACTTGAATACAACTCTGGCGCAACTCTGGAACAACTCTGGCACAACTCTGGCACAACTGTGGCATAACTCTGGCACAACTCTGGCACAACACTGGCACAACTCTTGCACAACTCTGGCACAAGTTTGGCACAACTCTGTCACAACTCGAATACAACTTTGGCACAACTCTGGCACAACATCTGCACAACTCTGGCACAACTCAAGAAAAACTCTGGCACAAATCTGGCACAACTCTGGCACAATTGCGGCACAACTCTTGCACAACTCTGGCACAACTCAAGAAAAACTCTGGCACAAATCTGGCACAACTCTGGCACAATTGCGGCACAACTCTTGCACAACTCTGGCACAACTCTGGCACAACGCTGGCACTACTCGGGCACAACTATGGAAAAACTGTGGCACAACTCTGGCTGACATCTGGCACAAATCTGGCACAACTCTGCCATAACTTTGGCACAACTCTGGTACAACTCTGGCAAAACTCTTGCACAACTTTGGCAGATCTCTGGAACAACTCTGGCACAACTCTGGCACGACTCTGGTACAAATCTGGCACAACTCTGGCACAACTCTTGCACATCTCTGGCACAACTCTGACACAACTCTGGCGAAACTCTTGCACAACTCTGGCACAACTTTGGCACAACTCTGGAACAACTCGGGCACAACTCTGGCACGACTCTGGCATAACTCTGGCACAACTCTGGCATAACTCTGGCACAACTCTGGCAAAACTCTGGCACAACTCTGGCACAACTTTAGCACAACTCTGGCAAAACTCTAGCACAACTCTGGCACAACTCTGCCACAATTCTGGCACAACTCTGGCACAACTCTGGCGCTACTCTGGGACAACTCTGGCACAACTCTGGCACAACTCGGGCACAACTCTGGCACAACTCTGGCACACCTCTGGCACAACTCTGGCACAACTCTGCCACAATTCTGGCACAACTCTGGCACAACTCTGGCGCTACTCTGGGACAACTCTGGCACAACTCTGGCACAACTCGGGCACAACTCTGGCACAACTCTGGCACACCTCTGGCACAACTCTGGCACAACTCTGCCACAATTCTGGCACAACTCTGGCACAACTCTGGCGCTACTCTGGGACAACTCTGGCACAACTCTGGCACAACTCGGGCACAACTCTGGCACAACTCTGGCACACCTCTGGCACAACTCTGGCACAACTCTGCCACAATTCTGGCACAACTCTGGCACAACTCTGGCGCTACTCTGGGACAACTCTGGCACAACTCTGGCACAACTCGGGCACAACTCTGGCACAACTCTGGCACACCTCTGGCACAACTCTGGCACAACTCTGCCACAATTCTGGCACAACTCTGGCACAACTCTGGCGCTACTCTGGGACAACTCTGGCACAACTCTGGCACAACTCGGGCACAACTCTGGCACAACTCTGGCACACCTCTGGCACAACTCTGGCACAACTCTGCCACAATTCTGGCACAACTCTGGCACAACTCTGGCGCTACTCTGGGACAACTCTGGCACAACTCTGGCACAACTCGGGCACAACTCTGGCACAACTCTGGCACACCTCTGGCACAACTCTGGCACAACTCTGCCACAATTCTGGCACAACTCTGGCACAACTCTGGCGCTACTCTGGGACAACTCTGGCACAACTCTGGCACAACTCGGGCACAACTCTGGCACAACTCTGGCACACCTCTGGCACAACTCTGGCACAACTCTGCCACAATTCTGGCACAACTCTGGCACAACTCTGGCGCTACTCTGGGACAACTCTGGCACAACTCTGGCACAACTCGGGCACAACTCTGGCACAACTCTGGCACACCTCTGGCACAACTCTGGCACAACTCTGCCACAATTCTGGCACAACTCTGGCACAACTCTGGCGCTACTCTGGGACAACTCTGGCACAACTCTGGCACAACTCGGGCACAACTCTGGCACAACTCTGGCACACCTCTGGCACAACTCTGGCACAACTCTGCCACAATTCTGGCACAACTCTGGCACAACTCTGGCGCTACTCTGGGACAACTCTGGCACAACTCTGGCACAACTCGGGCACAACTCTGGCACAACTCTGGCACACCTCTGGCACAACTCTGGCACAACTCTGCCACAATTCTGGCACAACTCTGGCACAACTCTGGCGCTACTCTGGGACAACTCTGGCACAACTCTGGCACAACTCGGGCACAACTCTGGCACAACTCTGGCACACCTCTGGCACAACTCTGGCACAACTCTGCCACAATTCTGGCACAACTCTGGCACAACTCTGGCGCTACTCTGGGACAACTCTGGCACAACTCTGGCACAACTCGGGCACAACTCTGGCACAACTCTGGCACACCTCTGGCACAACTCTGGCACAACTCTGCCACAATTCTGGCACAACTCTGGCACAACTCTGGCGCTACTCTGGGACAACTCTGGCACAACTCTGGCACAACTCGGGCACAACTCTGGCACAACTCTGGCACACCTCTGGCACAACTCTGGCACAACTCTGCCACAATTCTGGCACAACTCTGGCACAACTCTGGCGCTACTCTGGGACAACTCTGGCACAACTCTGGCACAACTCGGGCACAACTCTGGCACAACTCTGGCACACCTCTGGCACAACTCTGGCACAACTCTGCCACAATTCTGGCACAACTCTGGCACAACTCTGGCGCTACTCTGGGACAACTCTGGCACAACTCTGGCACAACTCGGGCACAACTCTGGCACAACTCTGGCACACCTCTGGCACAACTCTGGCACAACTCTGCCACAATTCTGGCACAACTCTGGCACAACTCTGGCGCTACTCTGGGACAACTCTGGCACAACTCTGGCACAACTCGGGCACAACTCTGGCACAACTCTGGCACACCTCTGGCACAACTCTGGCACAACTCTGCCACAATTCTGGCACAACTCTGGCACAACTCTGGCGCTACTCTGGGACAACTCTGGCACAACTCTGGCACAACTCGGGCACAACTCTGGCACAACTCTGGCACACCTCTGGCACAACTCTGGCACAACTCTGCCACAATTCTGGCACAACTCTGGCACAACTCTGGCGCTACTCTGGGACAACTCTGGCACAACTCTGGCACAACTCGGGCACAACTCTGGCACAACTCTGGCACACCTCTGGCACAACTCTGGCACAACTCTGCCACAATTCTGGCACAACTCTGGCACAACTCTGGCGCTACTCTGGGACAACTCTGGCACAACTCTGGCACAACTCGGGCACAACTCTGGCACAACTCTGGCACACCTCTGGCACAACTCTGGCACAACTCTGCCACAATTCTGGCACAACTCTGGCACAACTCTGGCGCTACTCTGGGACAACTCTGGCACAACTCTGGCACAACTCGGGCACAACTCTGGCACAACTCTGGCACACCTCTGGCACAACTCTGGCACAACTCTGCCACAATTCTGGCACAACTCTGGCACAACTCTGGCGCTACTCTGGGACAACTCTGGCACAACTCTGGCACAACTCGGGCACAACTCTGGCACAACTCTGGCACACCTCTGGCACAACTCTGGCACAACTCTGCCACAATTCTGGCACAACTCTGGCACAACTCTGGCGCTACTCTGGGACAACTCTGGCACAACTCTGGCACAACTCGGGCACAACTCTGGCACAACTCTGGCACACCTCTGGCACAACTCTGGCACAACTCTGCCACAATTCTGGCACAACTCTGGCACAACTCTGGCGCTACTCTGGGACAACTCTGGCACAACTCTGGCACAACTCGGGCACAACTCTGGCACAACTCTGGCACACCTCTGGCACAACTCTGGCACAACTCTGCCACAATTCTGGCACAACTCTGGCACAACTCTGGCGCTACTCTGGGACAACTCTGGCACAACTCTGGCACAACTCGGGCACAACTCTGGCACAACTCTGGCACACCTCTGGCACAACTCTGGCACAACTCTGCCACAATTCTGGCACAACTCTGGCACAACTCTGGCGCTACTCTGGGACAACTCTGGCACAACTCTGGCACAACTCGGGCACAACTCTGGCACAACTCTGGCACACCTCTGGCACAACTCTGGCACAACTCTGCCACAATTCTGGCACAACTCTGGCACAACTCTGGCGCTACTCTGGGACAACTCTGGCACAACTCTGGCACAACTCGGGCACAACTCTGGCACAACTCTGGCACACCTCTGGCACAACTCTGGCACAACTCTGCCACAATTCTGGCACAACTCTGGCACAACTCTGGCGCTACTCTGGGACAACTCTGGCACAACTCTGGCACAACTCGGGCACAACTCTGGCACAACTCTGGCACACCTCTGGCACAACTCTGGCACAACTCTGCCACAATTCTGGCACAACTCTGGCACAACTCTGGCGCTACTCTGGGACAACTCTGGCACAACTCTGGCACAACTCGGGCACAACTCTGGCACAACTCTGGCACACCTCTGGCACAACTCTGGCACAACTCTGCCACAATTCTGGCACAACTCTGGCACAACTCTGGCGCTACTCTGGGACAACTCTGGCACAACTCTGGCACAACTCGGGCACAACTCTGGCACAACTCTGGCACACCTCTGGCACAACTCTGGCACAACTCTGCCACAATTCTGGCACAACTCTGGCACAACTCTGGCGCTACTCTGGGACAACTCTGGCACAACTCTGGCACAACTGTGGCACAACTCTGGCACAACTCTGGCACAAATCTGGCACAACTCTGGCACAACTCTGGAACAACTCTGTCATAGATCTGGCACAACTTTGGAATAATTCTGGCACTACTCTGGCACAACTTTGGCACAGCTTTGACACAACTCTGGCACAAATCTGGCACAACTCTGGCACAACTCTGGCACAACTCTGGCACAACTCTGGCACAACTCTCTCATAACTCTGGCACAACTCTGGAATAACTCTGCCACAGCTCTGGCACAACTTCAGCACAACTCTGACTCACATCTGGCACAAGTCTGGTACAACTCTGGCATAACTCTGGCACAAATCTGGCATAACTCTGGCGCATCTCTGGCACAACTCTGGCACAACTCTGGAACTACTCTGGCACAACTTTGGCACAACGTTGGCACAGCTCTGGCACAAATCTTGAACAACCCTGGCACAACTCTGGCATAACTCTGGCATAACTCTGGCACAACTCTGGCACAACTCTAGCGCAACACTGGCACAACTCTGGCATAACTCTGGCATAACTCTCGCACAACTCTGGCACAACTCTGGCGCAACTCTGGGACAACTCTGGCAGACCTATGGAAGAACTCTGGCACAACTCTGGCACAACACTGGCGACACTCTTGCTAAACTCTGGCACAACTCTTGAACATCTCTGGCACAACTCTGGCACAACTCTTGCACTACTCTGGCACAACGTTTGCACAATTGTGGCACAACTCTGGCACAAATCTGGCACAACTGTTGCACAACTCTGGCATAACTCTGGCACAACTCTGGCACAATTCAGGCACAACTCTGGCTCAACTCTGGCACAACTCTGGCCCAACTCTGGCACAACTCTGGCACATTCCTGGCACAACCCTGGCAAAAATCTGGCACAACTCTGGCACAACTCTTCCACA
>SZWC01023828.1:0-24795 GCA_023375785.1 Penium margaritaceum
ACATCTGGGGCTCTGGAGCAGTGGTCGGTCACCTCCAGACGGGTAGGCCGCCGCCTGTCGTCGCGCCGGTGTCACCAGGGCCGCCTGCCTCAGGGATCTGCACGAGTATGGACACGGCCGAGTGGTCCCAGTAAACTGTACAGAAACGGCACAAATCACAACAGTATGCACCTACACCAAGTAGCTTGCTCGAGCGAGCACGCATTGCCACCCGGGGGTCGAGCCCGATCACTCGGTATTTTAACCGAGGGCGGCTTCTCACCAATGCATGTCATTTGTCGACACGGTGGCCCCCTAAGGATCAGCACCCGGATAGTATGCAGCTCCCCCAATATATTCAAAGGCAACAAGCATGGTGCTGGGAACGGCAGTGAGGATGGACGAGCCCTAGCATCTACCGTATCAATAAGAGATATTCAAGCAATGGCCATGCATATGCTAGAGGGCACTCCAAGGTGGATCAGTTGCTTTATGACGACAAAGGCTCCTGTCATGGCGCCCTTGTATGATGTCTCCCCAGGTGAGGCCATTATCCTTTGATCTGTATGTGTGTGCCATGGAGAGTGAGACAAGTGAACATAGAGATGTGAGTGGCCAGCGAACTTCAACACTCCCCCATGACCCGCAGGCAAACAACCCACACACATGATGCGTTCATAAAGATGTGACAGAAACGGAAGCCGTCATGTGACTCAACCTGGGTCATGGGGACAGATGAGACCAATAACATAAACAACACTCTTGAAAACGTTTCGGCTGAGAGCCTTGGTGAGAAAGTCAGCTCTCTCAGCACGTGTGTCCACCCAAGCAACTCGGACAATGCCAACAGCAATGCACTCGCGAACAAAGTGATGCTCTACGTTGATATGCTTGGTGCGGGAGTGATGCATGCCACTATTTTTGGCAATGGCCGTTGTGCTTTGATTGTCATAGCGCAGAGTGATGCAACGCATGGGAACACGCAATTGTTACAGCAGACAACAAAGCCACACAACCTCACATGTGTCTGCGCCAAGAGCGACATACTCAACCTCAGCTGTCCTACGGGCAACACATCCTTGTTTCCCACTTTTCCACGAAACTGATGTCCGGCCAACCATGAAGATGTGTCATGTTCTGTTGCGTGTATCAGAGTCATGTGCCCAGTCATTGTTAGTGAAGCCGTCAACCAGGATTGGGATTTGTGCACGAGAGTACAATCCAACGCGAGGTGTGGACAGTGTATACCGGACTACCCGCAATGCTGCCTCAAGATGACGCTCACGGGGGCATTGAGCGAATTGAGACAAGAAGTTTAGAGCAAAGGCAACATCAGCACGTGTAGTAGTAGCAAGGTATATCAGGGAGCCTATGACCCTTAGGTAGTCTGTCACGCCAACCGTCTCCCCTGGTTTGGATGGTTCCAAGGACTTCAGTAGTGACTGACTGGATGGGGTCATAGGTGTGGATGTTGTGGGGACGGAAGCGAGGAGCGGTCCAAAGCGCTCCCATTAGTTATAGACGTACGCAGCTTGGTGAACGTGCAGGGTGCGACGCGTACGATCACGTTCTAGTTCCATACCTAGGAAGACACGAGCTAGACCAAGGTCCTTCATCTTGTATGCTGCTTAAAGAAGAAATTTTGTAGCTGTGACAGATGAAGCGTCACGAAACGCAATGAGAAGATCATCCACATAGATAAGGATGGCAACAAGTGGCTTGGTGGGAGGACTCGTAAATACAGCAGGGTCCACAGTGCTTCTTTGGAAGCCACCCTTTTCCAGGGTTGATGTGATCTCTTGGTTCCAGGAGCGTGGGAACTGATTTAGGCCACAGAGGGCCTTGCGCAGGTGCCACACTCGATTCGTTCCATCAGAGAAACCGGGCCGCTGCACCATGTAGATTTCCTCGTCCAACCTGCCATTCAGGTAGGACTCATCAAAGCCAACCTAGGAACTTGTGACATTGTGACGCCATGCACTAGGCGTTGTTGACGTCCATCTGTTCCAGCTCCCAATCATGTTGAGCAACCAAGCTGAGAAGCGCCCTGGCTGTGGTGTAGCGACCAACTGGGGCAAAGGTCTCATCAAAGTCAATCCAGGAACTTGTGAGAATCCTTTTGCCGTGATTCGTGTCTTTTACCGTTCAATTGTGTTGTTAGGGTTTAATTTGCGACGCTATAACCATTTGGCTGTGACAAATTTGCGGCCAGGCGGGAGATTCACGAGGTCATACACGACGTGCTCAGACAGCGTGTCAAGTCCGGCTTTCATGGCTTTCTCCAACAAGAGAGACTCAGTTGCTGTACGAGCAGCCTGCACAGTCAGACGTTCAGGCAGAAGGGGAGAGAGACCAGTAGCAGCAAAGTACGAGGCAACATACCCAGCAACAGACGAGGGGAGAGTTGAGTGGAACTCTTGTTCAATGAGGGAGTATCCAAGTGTAGTGTTGGGATGCATCACAAAGGCAACCGTGGACAAGGCGGATGTTGGAAGACCAAGAGCGCGGAGGCCATGGTCACTAGAGACGACAGGGTGAGAGTGAGACGAGAGTGCCCGGAGGCGACCACCACACTTGTAGGGTGAGATCGGATGAACAGATGGGAGACGCGTAGACGGCAGTGATGAAAGCACAGGGGAGCGCGGGTGCACCACGGGAGAAGGGGGATGTACAACAGAGATGACAGAAGGCTCATAGAGGACCGGAGGCGTAAAGAGGTCGACGGGCTCAGAGCCAGAGGAAGGGTCTGAGCTAGCAGAGGGTTCAGAAGAGACGGAGGGATCAGAGGAGACAGACGAGTCCTTGGGTTCAGAGGAGGCAGAGGAATCCGAGGGTTTAGGGGAGGCAGAGGACACAGGCATAGAAGGAGAGGGATCAGAGGGCTCAGAGGAGGTAGAGGGCTCAAAGGAGGTAGAGGGTGCCGATGGACGCACGGAGGGGAGAACAGAAGCCCGAGAGAAAAGAGTTCCACCCCCATCCCAAGAAGGCGGAGAAAGGGATCCACTGAAGTGGAAAACATCACGCTCAAATAAGTGTTCAAAGAAGAGCGTAACACGAAACTCAATGACACGACAGCGAGAGGGATCCCAGAAACACCAGGCCTTGAAGAATGAGGAGACACTGAGGAAGATGCACAAACAACCACGGGGGAGATAGCTTACCATCCCATTGCTCAGTGGGAAGCCACATGGAGGCTAGACACCTCTACACACGAGCAAGGCAGAGATCAGCACGCCGGTCAATCCAGCGTTCAAAGGGTGTGACAGTGTGAAGGAAGGGACCGTGAGGGAACCGATTCCACACCCACGTCATGTAGGACATGGCCTAAAAGGCAAATGCAGAGGACTGTCCAGAGGTGGAAAGAAGAGAGCGCACACCATCAGCAAGGGTGCGGTTCCAACACTTGGACACGCCGTTCTGTTGTGGATTGTAGGGGGCAGAGGACTCAAGTTGGACACCATGAGATTCAAAGAAGCAAAATGTGGGACAAAAAAAACTCATCCCCGCGGTCACTAATAAAGACATGCGATGGACGAAGACAGGCACGCTCAGCCTAAGGAAGCCAGGATTCAAGCACTTTAATGACAACACGAAGAGAAAACACCCACCGGTAGCGAGAGAAATCATCAGTCAAGCATAGCACATAGCGACCAAGGCCACTAAGGAACACCTGGTGCAAAGAACCCATGACATCAGCATGCACGAGGTCAAGAGGATGAAAGGTGGTGGACTCAGCAGTGGTGAACGGGGAGCGGTGTATCTTGCGGCTGGCATAGTCAAGGCAGGTAGAGGAGCAGGGAGGTGCAAATGTGGCAGCATCAAGGCTGGTCGTAGGCCGGAGGCGGAGAAGGCGTTGAATGGCGGAGATATGAATGTGACAGAGACGACGATGGAGGATATTCGCATGGGTAGGAGACAAAGAGGGCGCAACGTGGACAAGAGCATAGGCAGCGAAAGCAGATGGCAACGTGAGAGGGACACCAAACAAACGATTACAACATACTCCGCGAAGAACAATGCGGCCAGACGAGCGTAGAGTAATAGAGGCAAGGCCGCGACTAGACGAGAAGTCCATGCCCTGGTCGTCGAGGGTGGTCACAGAGTGCAGGCTAACCTCAAGTTCAAGCACGTACAACACATCAGGGAGGTACACAGTGCCACCAAGGCCTACAAAGCGAACAGCACCAACACCTTGGGCAAGGAGATGCTGGTCGGAGCCAGTGCGCACAGAGCGAACAGAGCCAACAGGTCCGAGAGACACAAAGGACAAGTGACACGAGGTCATGTGATGTGTGGCCCCGGAAACAATGATCCACAGGCTAGGGGGCACATGAGTGGAGGGAAGAACGCGGCAGACAGTGACAATGCCACGAGAGAAAAGGGAAGAAGTACCACGGAGACGAGTGGGAAACGTGTGAGACTGTCACGCTTCAATCCAAGCACGGTCATCAGGCAACGCCCCGTGAACACCACCAGACGCAGCACCACGAAGGATGGCGTCAGACTCATAGGCCGATACACAAGACTGGCCATTCACACTCTCACCTCACTAAGAGCGAAGGTGGAGGAGCTCCGTGAGGTGTCACTCAAGAGTACGCTCGTCATCACGACAGTCAGAGGAGCGGTCGGAGGAGCGGTCAGAGGAGCGGTCGGAGAAGTTACAATTGTCACGGGCATATGGAGGAATGAAGTAGTGAGCACGAGGAGGACCATAGTAGGTAGGTCTAGTTGGAGGCGGAATCCAACCCCATGGTCTGGAGGGGGGTGGTGGCGGCTGGAGAGGAGCAGTGGTGGTGGTGAGCGCTGTGGCTGAGGAAGAAGGTTAGGAAGAAGCAACAGTCACTACTTTTGTGGCAGAAGAGGAAGTGACACCTGTGTGTACCCAATGGACGTGCATGGAGGACGCCAGACGAACATCATCAGGAGGAGCTGGGCACTTGGGGGCCGAGTGACCAGTTCCACCAGGTGACATCGGTGGGAGTGGTGGTACCTGACAAGGTCCTGCCACTGCGGCCACCACCATGACCTCTTCCACCACGGCCATCCCCACAGCCAGACCCGTCGCCGTCGTCATGAGAGGCAGCTTGAGTGGGATGAGCTACGGCGGGAGAAGGAGGAGATGGGAAAGAGGAGGCGGCTGCAGGCGAAGAGGATGAGGAGGTGGTGACAGCAGCGAGGACCGCACGATGCATGCGCATCGGTGTGACGAGAAGTAGTGAACTCATAAAGAGGTCCAATCCCTGGTAAAGAGTTTTCTGGGACTGGAGAAATAGCAAGACGCTCAAGCTCTCCCAGGGAGACCTGTAGGTAGAGATCAAAGAGCTCAGCGATGAGGCTAGTAACAATGGACAGGCAGGGGGAGAGAGGGCTTGGAGCTACCTTGCCCAGGTCGCTTAGGAGGCGTAGGCTACCTGTCCAATACTCATCTGCAGTCTCATCCACTCGCATTTGCAACGTGTTGAACTGCACAGTCAGAGCACCCTGGGCCGCATGTCCAATCACAGTTTTGTAACGGCGAATGATGGCGTAGGCACCGATAGGGTCAGCTGGTGTGCCACGCACGGGATCAGAATTGTACGTATCGATATCGTCTAGGAGGTCTTCAGGCCCCACATTGATGAGGGCCCATACAACCCGGGCCGCCTTTCCAGGTTGAGGAACAAATGGCGGCTTGGCGGGAGAGTAATACTTGTCAAAAATTGTCCCTGCCATGGATGTTGTTTGTCGTTTTCCTGGTTCGATCACTAGGAACAGGTTGGATGTCTCATCTGATTGCAAATTTGGACTCCCTGAATTGTGCCATCCGGTTTCGAGCTTTCAGTTACTCAATTTGGTTGAGAATTCAGAAAGTTAGTCCCATCCGAAGTTTGGGTGGTAGGTGAGTGGAATTTAGGTGTCCGTCATTGGTGACGGGATAATTCCACCACCAGTGGTCCGAGTCTGACTTCAACGAGCTCCAAAGGCACATGGACCATAAGGGAAGGGACGTGGGAGGTCTCTTGGACCAGGGCAAGCCTCCCCCCACATTCGAGGGCCAAGAAGGGCACTTCGACAGGCCACCGTCGAAGAGCCTCCTGTCACTCCCGTTCGTGGGCATGGTGGGCGGCTCCACCATGGGCTACTCCAACGGCCGTAGCAGGGGCTCTACTGCTCCGTTTTGGACGTGCTTGGATGTGTTGGAAAGCTCAGATCACAAGCTATAAAAACGCGCTGTAATCTCACCAAAGTAACTAACCATTAATGATGTTCATCCTTTCTTAGATTCCGCAACCTGTATTATGCCAGAATTTTGCTCCCTTGGTGTTGTGGCGACCCAAAGCACACACCTCCCTTAGACGTCTCCTTGCACTAAGCAGCCGTGGACACTTGTGATAGATCAGAGCATGCCAGGACAATATTTTTGACAAAGGGTTATGGGTCCACGACCCTTATCTGCCTGCTAAGACATTCACGGCTTTCGCAACGCACGGGTGTGTCGCTCCGGGCGACTTTCCTATTGCAGTTTGAGACAATCCATAGCAAAAGTTCAACATGGATCAGAAGACAGAGTCCTCGTCCATCCAAAGGTACATGGACGGCCCTGGATTTGGACTGTGGTGGCATTTGGTATTTTGTGATCCACCTGGTGCACAAGGGACTGTTGGAGCTTATGAAGGGCATGGAGGTTCGAGGTGCGAGCGCAACTGACGAGGAGAAGACGGCCTTTGCTAAGAAGAACACGGAGGCGCTGATGCTCCTACTATCGGCGCTACACAAATCTCAATGGGACTATATCCATGGCTACGCTTTAACGGCAGACGCGTTGAAGAAGCTCTGGTCGATCCACCAATCAACATTCCTAGCCAACAAGACCTTCGCAATGAAGCGACTCTTGATGGTGAGGATTGAGGAGGGTGAGGACGTCATTTCCGCCATGAAGTAGATCGAGTCTCTTGCCTCACAATACAATGCTGTAGGGTGGAAGATTGATACTAAGATACAGGTGATGGCGCTCTTAATGGCTCTACCCGACAGTCAGAGCCCTCTCATCACCGTGCTTGGAGGTTGGGAGGAGGATAAACTCACCTACGGCACAGTCACCGAGCACATCCGCAACAAGGTGCACCGTTGGAGCGGTGGCGAGACCTCGTCATCCTCAACTGCCTAGTCACCAAAACGCAGGTTGGCAACAGCAGTGGCAAGCGAGGTAGCGGTAAGGGCGTCGGCAAGAAGGGCGCCAAGATGGGTGCGTGCCATAATTGTGGCAAAGAGGGCCATTGGGCCAAGGAGTGTCCGGAAGAGGAGCAGGCCGGCAGAAAAGGCGCCAAAGCACTTTTTAACAGTAAAAAAACCACGACTTGAAGGGTGCCAACTGGCCGTGCCTTGACTTAGGTGCGGAGGATCATACCTTAGTCAAAAAGGCAGGGTTCCTCAACTACACAAAGTCTGCAAAGTCCATGGTGGTCGCGAACAACAAGGTCGAACTTGCGGCCAGCCAAGGTGATGTGGACGTGGAGGTGGTGGTTGGTGGTAAAAGTGTGAACCGGGCACAGTGTGCTAACCTCAACCAAATGGTGTAGGCACCAACCGGCGGCAACGGCGACCAAGGAGAGGCCGGTGCATATTCTTTGGGGTTGCGGAAGTGTATGATTGTCTTGGGGGAGCACGGGAACACGTGTGGCACAGTGGAAGTAAACTGTACTTGTCATTCAAGTATCAACATACAAGACTATATGTACATGATGACACATCCTAGGCGACCCGAGGTTGCCGAGCCATACACAGCACTATACGGGCCTGGGATAAACGTTATTACCTCAACATCACGTAGGTCAACTTTCCAGCTTTCCAACGCACCAAGAATCGCATCATTCCGTGGAGGAACGGCCGAGAGATGGCCGTTTCCTAAACCACGGCAATCTGCCGCTGGCAGCACCACTAGCTACGGTGACGGCCGCCCGAAGCGCCCGTTCTGGCAATAACACATCGGGGCGCCATTCCGAAGCGCCCTTGGCTCTCAATGATCTTTGATTCATTGACTAACCGGGCCCCAAGGGGTGCTTCGGCCTTGTTGGATATTCCAAGGGTCGAACCTTTGTCTTTGGGGACGAATTCCCGTCACCTGTTTTCCCCTCGGCCGGTCCAACGTTTGGCCGGGCGTAACTTCTTCAATTCTTGATGGATTGACCCCGTTCTTGGGTCAATCTCGCACAGTTTTTCTTTTAGATTCCAAATCAACAGTCAGATTTCACATTCAAGGAAGCCTCAAGCCGTGATCAGTGCCGTTGGCACTGCCCGGCTTACACTCCCCCCCCCTTCAGGAGCGAGCCGTCCCGGTTCGCTCTTTGTACTCCTGGAGGATGGCATTAACCCCGCCAACGTTGACGTTGCGAGCAGGATCTCATGATTTTTGGGCCGTATCATCGCCCTTCCACTTGACCAGGTACTCCCATCCACGGCCATGGCGACGGTGGTCAAGGATGGCCTCCACCTCAAACTCTTGCTCGCCCTCGATCACCACCGAAGGGGGAGGCTCACAACTGCGGCCAGGAAAATGCTCGGCCGGATCATCATAGAGCTTGATCTTGGAGATATGGAACACGTCGTGGACTGGCATGGAAGGCGGAAGAGCCAACCGTGCCACCACAGGTGTCCGCATTTCGAGCACCTCGAACGGACCAAGCCACCAGGGTTTCAACTTGTCCGACCGGACCCCGCGAAGCTTGACGTGCGCACTGTTGAGAAGCACGCGGTCACCGACCTTGAGCGTTGCGTCTGCGCGTCGGTGGTATGCTTGCACTTCCTATTGCGCTTGTGCTTTTGCCTATGCATGTCGCGTCGCCGTCCAAATCTGTGTGAAGTGACGTGTGGTAGAATTCACCGCGGTCAGGTTACTTGCGACATGCAAACTGAGGGACGTTAACCATCCCGGTCACCACCTCAAATGGGGCCTTGCCGGTGGAGGCGGACGTGGTGGAGTTGCATGCCAGTTCAGCGACCGGCAACCGCTGGTCCCACGCCGTCTCGTCCGGATCACCCACTGTACGGAGGAGTTGCTCCAACGTCTGGTTCGTCTACTCCGTTTGCCTGTCAGTTTGGGGATGAAAACTGGTCGACAGCTGCACCTTGCTTCCGTACCGCTCCATGAGTTCTCACCAGAACTTGCTTGTGAAATGCGGGTCACGGTCGCTCACAATGAACCGCGGCACGTCATGGAGACGCACCACGTACTTGAGGAATAGCTAAGCCGTGCCTTCCGCGCTCACCATATCACATGTCGCAATGAAGTACGACATCTTGCTAAAGCGATCCACCACCACCAACACCGCATTGTGGCCTGCCGCTGTCGTGGGAAAACCCGTGATGAAATCCATGGAGATGTCCTGCCACGGCTGCTCGGGGATGGACAAGGGTTGGAGGAGATCCGGGGTCTTCGTCCTCCGTGCCATGTGGCGTTGGCACACGTCACAACTCCGGCAGAATTCAGCCACCTCTGACGACATGGTGGGCCACCAAAAGAAGCAAGCCACCGTCTTCAATGTCTTGTCAGTAGATAAGTGACCGCTCAGGCCATTGTCATGGCACTCCTCTAAAATCAGCTGCCAAAGTGCGGGCACCGCAGGAACCACCACCTGTTCCGTGCCGCACCGTCGCCAGTACGGTGCCTCGAATAAAGATCTCTGAGCGTCGTACTCCCCATGCGCCTCATATCCCTCCGCAAAGAGCTTCACGAGGAAGGCATCTTCGTGGAGGGTGAGAGACGTGACCCGCATCATCAGGTCCGTTCGCCGTGAGAGTGCATCGGCTGGGTTGATGCGACCCGGCTGGTACACGATCTCGTAGTCGAAGTGCGACTCGAGGTACTCCACCCAACGCGCTTGCCGCCGGCTCAGGTTCGGCTGCATCTTGAATTCCTTCAACGTGTGGTGGTTGGTGTAGACCGTGTGCTTTTACACCAGGAGATAGCATTGCCAGTTCTTGAAGGTTGCGACCATGGCGAGCATCTCCTTGTCATCGGTGGCGTAGTTCAGCTCCGCCCCGCGTAACTTGCGTGAGTAGTAGGCGACCGGTTGCGACCCATTGCCAAAGTCATGCAAAAGGATCCCACCAATAGCCAGGTCTGATGCATCCGTTGCCATTTCAAACTCACGGCCATTGTTGGCCAAGTGCAAGGCCGGTGCGCAGGTCAGAGCCCTTTTGAGGTTTTCAAAGGCTTCTTGTTTGCTAACTCCCCAACTCCACTCGCCATCCTTGCGAGTGAGATTGGAGAGTGGCGCTGACACTCCCATGTAACCAAGGAAGAACCTGTGGTAGTAGTTGAAAAAACCAAGGAACACTTGCACGTCGTGCACACTACGCAACTTCGACCACTCTTGTATGGCCAACACCTTGCACGGGTCCATGCCAATCTGTCCATGGCCAATTATGTGTCCAAGGAATTCAAATTTCTCCACCGCGAACTCACACTTAGAGAGCTTTGCAAAAAACTTCTCCTTACTCAAAATCTCAAGGACCTTCTTCACATGCTCCCCATGCTCCTCCGCCGTCCTGCTCTACACCAAGATGTCGTCGAGGTAAACCACTGCAAAGTCATCCAAGTACGGCCTGAAGATGTTGTTTATCGCTGCCATGAAGGTGACCGGCGCATTGGTCACCCAAAAGGCATCACGAGGAACTCATAGTGTCCATAGCGAGTACAGAAGGCCGTCTTTTCCACATCATCTGCTGCAATGCGGATTTGGTCGTAGTCAGAATGGAGGTCGATCTTTGTGAAGAAGCAAGCTGTACGGAGCTGATCGAAGAGCTCCTTGGCTCGTGGAAGCGGGTACCGGTACTTGATCGTCAGCTCGTTCAACTCCCGGTAGTCCACGCACATGCGCTTCTCCCTCGTCTTTTTCTGCACAAATAAGACAGGTACAGTGTAAGGAGATGAGGATGGGCGGATGAAGCCCTGCTCCGTCATCTCAGTCAGCTGCTTCTTGAGTTCCTGCAGCTACACGTTGCAAATGCGGTACGTTGCACGAACAGGCGGGCGCGCTCCAGGTTTGAGGTCGATGCGATAATCCACATCCCGCTTTGGTGATAGACCCACCGGGAGGGTGTCGAGGAAGACGTCCTCAAACTCCGTACACACCTTCCAAAGCCCCTCGGGCACCGCGACAAACTTACCTTGGGCCCCCGGCTGCTCACGAGTCGCCCCATGCGCCACAACAGGCGCCACGTCCTCTGGTTTGTCAAAATCGTCCTCCACGTCTCGCACAAACGCCAAAAAATCTCCTCCTTTTGAATTGCACGTTTGAGCTGCACCAAGTTCAGCATTAACGGCGTCGATTCCTCCTTGCGAGGCACCGACTCCTGCGGTGCTTCCTCCTCACAAGTCTCCTCCTCTGCGACCTCTTCCTCGGACCACGTACGAAGGGGATACTCCTTGTCTCTGAGTTTGACTGAGACGGTGCGCGCTTCCCAATTGACGACGGGGTTGTACTTGTGGAGGAATTAACGACCGAGGATCACATCGTAATCCTTCATCGGACACACCCGGTATACGGTCGTTATGCGAAGCTTCCCCAAGAGAATGGAGAGGGGACGGGCCAGGTACCCCACTTTAATCGTGCCGTCCACTTGGTTAGCGGTTCGCTTCTTGCTCGTGAGCGTAAGGCCCCACTTCGTGAGCCAAGAGTAACGCCATCTACTCCCGGCTCTCCTCATTTCTCGACTCCTTTGTTGCTTTCTTTGCTTCCTTCGTGGCTTGCTTTCCCTTCCCTTGCCGCTTACCCTTGCCGTCGCCCTTCTTTGGACTCCGACAGTCACGCATAATATAGCCAGGCTTGCCACAGTTGTAGCACTTGCGCTGTTGCAACGCTCCGATCTCCATGGGTGTGTCTTCGCTCTTGGCCCGCTTGCCGTAACCACCACCAAATGAGTTGTGGCTGTTGGTATGAGCTTGCTAAACTCGCGAGTTGTATCGTTCAGCTACTGCGATCATTACCGACTGGTTGTTGTTGAGGTCGTGCATCACCGTCACATCGTGGGCGTCGTTCTTGAGGCCGTTGCTATAGTGGAAGCACAATTCGTGTGAGTCAAAGCCACAGTTGGCGACGATCTCACAAAACCTGTGGGTGTAGTCAGTGACGCCGCCAGTTTGGCGAAGCCGATGCAGCTTGGCACGCGCGTTGTTCCTCACGTCATCCACGTGAAGCGCTTGATGAACGACTCCGTGAACTCTTTCCATGAGGTCGGCCATTTCAGGATAGGGTCACAACTGCTGCAGGTTGGAGCCGATGGGGTTGAGATTATGGTCCCGGCCGCAATGCCGGCAACCATTGCTGCTCCATTGCCGTGTGGATTGGACCGCATCACATCGGCCCACCAATCCAACGATGCCCCTCTCAACAAGGTCACGGCATAGTCACGGCGCACCTCGTCCCTTGAGGCATCCACTCCGATGACGGTGAACTACAATTCTAGTCCGAGTATCCAAGCTTGCGTAGCTGGTCCATCCTTCTTCGGTGGATCAAACAACTCCGGCTTGGGCGGGCTCGAGATGCCCGCCGCCGGTACATTTGCGGTGGCAACTGCCACTAGTGCTGTCACTGGACGCTTCGCGAGATCCTCATTGAGGTCACCATTTTGCTTCTCCAATAGGTCCATCTTGGCCTGCATGTCGGCGAGCAACTACTACAACGTTGCGGCTGCTGTTACTTCATCTTGCGTGTCAAACGCCGCAGCCATGGAGAACGTGCCGGATGAATTCATCTCTCCGTCCGGTATAAATTCTTCCTCAACGGGTCCTCCGGCTACCGCCTTGTCACCGGAGTGCGTGGTTGGCCTTGGACACGGATCTGCCAAAGAGACAAGATGCGTGCTGGACTACGCTGACCAGGAGAGGTTGCCACGAAGATGATTGTGTCCTTGAGCCAAGGACGGCTCTGATACCAAGTGTGAACCGGGCGCGGTGTGCTAGCCTCAACCTGATGGCGTAGGCACCAACTGGCGGCAATAGCGACCAAGGGGAGGCCGGTGCACACCTTCCCGGGGTTGTGGAAGCGTAGGGTTGTCTTGGGGGAGCATGAGAATACGTGTGGCACAGTGGAACTAAACTGTACTTGTTATTCAAGTGTCAACATACAAGACTACATGTACATGATGACACATCCTCGGTGACCCGAGGTCGCCGAGCCGTACGCGGCTCCGTATTGGCATGGGATGAGCGTTATTGCCTCAAAATCATGTAGCCCATCTTTCTAGCTTTCCAACGCACCAAGAATTGCATCATTACATGGAGGAACGGCCGAGATATGGCCGTTTCGGTGAACCACGGCAATCTACTGCTGGCAGCACCACTAGCTGCGGTGACGGCCGCCCGAAGCGCCCTTTCTGAAAATAACACATCGTTGCGCCATTCCGAAGCGCCCTTGGCCCTCAATGATCCTTGATTCATTGACTAACCGGGCCCCAAGGGGCAGTTCGGTCTTGTTGGGTCTTCCGAGGGTCGAGCCTTGGTCCTTGGGGACGAATTCCCGTCACCTATTTTCCCCTCGGCCGGTCCAACCTTTGGCCGGGCGGAACTTCCTGAATTCTTGATCGATCGACCCCGTTCTTGGGTCGACTTTGAACGGGTTTTCCTGTAAATTCCATGTCTACAGTCAGATTTCACATTCAAGGAAGCCTCAAGCCATGATCAGTGTCGTTTGCACTGTCCAGCTTACAAAAAGGGTACAGCTTGTCATTCAAAACGTGCAGCACGTCCCTGGCCTGGCTGACATTTTGATTGTGAGCCGCTTGACAGACAAGGGGCATGAAGTTCTCTTCCACAGGAAAGGTGCAGTCGTGCAGATGGACGGCGGCGGCGAGGTCGTGTTCGAGGTAAAGCGCAAAGGAGGAATTTACATTGTTGACACAAAAGTCATCTCGTCACTAGTAGATGCAGCACACTAAAAAGGACGCGCCGTCAACCTTGCAACAGGCGGGGAGTAGACCTGCAGCTGTGGAACCGACGGCTAGGGTACCCATCGACTGCATTCATGCAGGAGATGGTGAATCGCGACATGGTTTGCGGCCTCAACATCACCAGTGTAGCAGACACAGCAGCAGATTTCGCAGAGCACAAGTGTGAGCCTTGCATCGTGGGCAAGGCGAAGCGCAAGCCATTTGAAGACAGGTAGCAGCGGGCCGAATACCCGCTTGATGTTGTACACAGTGATGTGTGCCAATCGATCAAGACGTCGTCCATTAGGGACACGCGGTACTTTGTCACCTTCATCGATGATTACAGCGCAAACCTCTATGTCTACTTTCTTAAGTGGAAAAGCGATGTGTTGGACCGGCTAAAGAAGTATGTCACAACAGTGGAGAGGCGGACTGGTCGGAAGGTCAGAGCGCTACGCAACGATAATGGCGGCGAGTATGTGGGCTGCGGAGGATGGCTGAAGAAGCATGGGATTGAGTGGCAGCCGACCACTCCGTACACGCCTCAATCTAATGGCATGGCGGAGCACGCAAACCACACACTACTCACCATAGTGCAGAAGATGCTCATGGACACTGAACTGCCACAGAGCTTGTGGGCCGAGGCCGTGAGTACGGCGTGCTACATCACCAACCTCACCCTAACAGCAGTGCTGAAGGGGGAAGGCGGCTGGAAGACACCGCAGGAGGCGTGGAGCGGTCGCAAACCAAGCGTGGAGAACCTAAAGGCGTTTGGGTGCAAGGCACACGCATAGGTGCAGGCCGCAGAAAGAAAAGACTCAAAATTGGACCCTTGTGCAAAGGCGTACGCGTTCGTTAGGTACAAGAGTGCGCTCAAGGTGTACCGCCTCTTCGACCCACAAGCGTAGGACGTCATCACCAGCCGCGACGTCACATTTGATGAGCAACAAAGCTACTGTTGCAGCAGCAACAACATCGACGCAGTGCAATCTCCAAAGCAGGGGTAGTCGTTCTAACTCCTTGAACGTGAGGAGGAGCCGGCGGCTGTAGAGGTCGATACCTCGGAGGATGACAGTGTTGGAGCATAGCAGGGCAGTGCAGCAGGTGCAGGTTCCGCTGGAGCGCAAGACGTAGTAGCTGATGCGGGGGAGCCCACAGCCAAGGACAACGTTGCAACAGAGCAACAGCAGGACCAGCAGCCAGCTTCGCCAAGGTTGCCGCATCGCAGCCAGAGGCAGCGGAATGCGACAAAGCGGTATGACGCAAGCAGGGGCCGCTGGGTCGGCATGGCACGGTGCATGATGGCAGCCGCAACGGAGCCGACAACCGTGCAAGAGGTGCTTGCACGCCCTGACGGACAGAATTGGGGGAAAGCGATAAAATCTGAACTTGCTTCCCTTGCTAAGAACGGCACTTGGGAGCTAGTGGATCGGCCTGAGGGGACGAAGGTGATCAGCTTCAAGTGGGTGTTCAAGGTGAAGCTCACCAAGGACAGCAAGGTGGAGAATTATAAGACACGACTTGTGGCAAAGGGGTATGCACAGCAGAAAGGTGAACACTACGACGAGACGCTCGCGCCTGTTTCACAAGCATCCGGACGATCCTCACGGTGGTAGCCACAAAGGACATGGAGATCCATCAAATAGATGTAAAAACGGCATTCCTGAATGGCATCATCGACAAGGAGATCTTTCTTGAGGTACCGGAGGGGGTGGATGCGCCGGAGGGCAAGGTGTGCAAGTTCCGGAAGGCCTTGTATGGGCTAAAATAGGCGTCCAGGTGCTGGTACCAGTAGATGGACGGCTACATGGTGGAGCTCGGCTTCAAGCACTCTGAGTCAGACCACAGCGTATATGTGAGGCACAGCAAGGGACTCCATTAGATTGTTGAACTCTACGTGGACGATCTGATCCTGTGATCATCAGATTTGGCGGCTTTGCAGCAGCTCAAGGAGCAGTTGAGCAGCAGATTTAAGATGACGGACATAAGGGAGTTGGAGTACTACCTTGGGATAAGTATTATGCGGAACCGGAGGGCACGCACGCTTGAGCTAGGGCAGGCCAAGTACGTGGCCAATGTCTTGAAGCAATACGGCATGGAGGACTACAAACGAGTGGGCAGTCCGGTCTCCATGAGCTGTGAGCTGAGTGCGGTGATGGCACTGCTAACTTGAAAGGCGAAGGAGGACATGGCGGAGGTGTCCTACCAATCTGTGGTGGGCAGCCTGATGTATGCCATGGTGGCGACTCGGCCGGACTTCGCCAACGCGGTTGGTCAGGTGAGCAGGTATGTGGCCAACCTTGGGCCACTACACTGGCAGGCGGCGAAGCAGATCCTCCGGTACTTACAGGTAACGTGGCATGCGCGCCTGAAGTACGAAGGAAAGGGGAGGTCAGATCCCTTGCGGCTGGTTTGCAACACTGACGTGGACTACACGAGCAATGTGGACAAGAGGAGGTCCACTGGAGTACTACCTTGTCTTCTTCCTCGCAAGTACAGCGGTCTCGTGGTGCAGTAGGAAGCAGGACTGCGTCGCCACCTCCACGATGGAGGCGGATTACATTACTCTGGTCAAGGCAGTCAAGGAAGCAGTGTGGCTCTGCAGATTCTTGGGAGAGCTAGGCGTGCTACAAAAGGAGCCTACAGTGGTTCAAGAGGAAAACACTGGCTCCATCTCGCTGACAACAACCGGACGCAACACAGGAGGACAAAGCACATCGACGTATGATACCACCATGGACGCGACATATTGGAGAAGGGACAGGTTGTGTTGTACCATTGCAGTACGAAGCCCATGCTCACGAATTGCTTGACGAAGGCGTAGCCCCAGGATCAGCACTTCATCAGCCTTGCAGGGGTTGGGCTGAAAAGCTGTGAAGGGCTTGAAGGCGCAGGAGCGGACGAGCAAGAGTGAGCACGAGGCATCCGGCATGGAAGGTGCACGGGGGAGATAGTCAAAAAGTGCCCTGCCATGGATGCCGTTTGTCATTTTCCTGGTTCGACCACTGGGAAGTGGTTTTATATCTGATTTGATTGCATCGCCATGTGGTTTTGAGCTTTCAGTTGCTCAATTTGGTTGAGAATTCAGAAAGCTAGCCCCATCCGAAGTTCGGGTGGTAGGTGAGTGGAATCTGGGTGTCCGTCATTGATGACGGGATAATTCCACCACCAGTGGTCCGAGTTTGAATTCAATGAGCTCCAAAGGCACATGGGCCATAAAGGAAGGGACGTGGGAGGTCTCCTGGACCAGGGCAAGCCTTCCCCATGTTGGAGGGCCAGGAAGGGCGCTTCGACAGGCCATCGTCGAAGCGCCTCCCGTCACTCCCGTTCGTGGGCATGGTGGGCGGCTCAACCATGGGTTACTCCAACGGCCGTAGCAGGGGCTCTACTGCTCCGTTTTGAGCGTGCTTGGATACATGGGAAAGCTCAGATCACAGGCTATAAGACTCAGATGTAATTTTACCAAAATATCTAACCATTAATGTTATTCAGCCTTTCTCAGTTTCTGCAACCTGCATTCTGCCAGAATTCTGCTCCCTTGGTGTTGTGACAACCCAAAGCACACACCTCCCTTGGAATTCTCCTTGCACTAAGGAGAATTACCCAGGGCCCATGCGCTGAAGGGTGTCTCCCACGAGGTGAAGGTCAGCTTAGAGGAGAACCGAAGTGGTGGTGTCTCAAAGTCCTTCTGCCTGGCAGGAAGAAGGGCTTGAGCAAGAGCAGCTGCGAGAGAGAGTGGGGGAAGAGGAGATGGGAACACCACCACTAGGAGGAATAGAGGAGTCAATAGATGCAGTATCCTCTGAGGGAAGAGCGGTAGCGAGTCTTGAAACAGTGCACAAGACCTCTGTGACTAGTGCAGCTACTTTGATGGCTAGTTTATGCTGAGCTTCGCGTCCTTGCTGTAGTTCATCCTCAAACTTACAACAAGCTGCTTGGGCCTCGCTAAGGGCAGCCTGCAAGGCCTCTATGGTTTCCTCTGGTCCTGGAATGATAAGAAGGGGCGTCAGAGCAGATGGAGTGGGGAGAGAAAAGAGAAGAGGGCGAAGAATGCTCATCAGGTTAGCAGCGAGGAAGCAGTGCAAAAATTGGAGGCACCACAACGGCTGCTGAGGAGAGGAGGACAGACACCCACCCGGCAACAACCACTGTGAGGAAGAGAAGCCCGGTGACAGTGGCTCCTGCTACTACTGCTAATGCTGATGCAATGAGGACGCCCGTGGTGATGTGAGACGTGAGATCTCGGGGAGCGCCGGTGGGAGTCAAGACAGTAGTAGCGGTGGATGCGGGGATGGAGCCGACGACATTGAAAGTGGCATCAGCTGCTGAGGATGCTGCAGTGGCCACAACAGTGGCTGCTGTTGTCACCTGTGTGGAAATGTTAGCAGCAGCAGCGGCAAGCAGCGTCAGGGATGCTACGGCGTGTGCGTAAGCCTCGGCTGCATGACCCACTGCATTCTGAGTTGGGGCTATGCACGCACGGGCTGTGGCCGCGAAAGTTGTTGCGACGCCAGCAGCTGTGTCGAGAACTGCGCCGGCCAGGCCAATGGAGTCTGTGTGGAGTGGCAGGACGGGGATCACTCTAGGCACCTCACATGCCGTGGATGGTCCAGCCGAGTCTGCTGCTGTGGGAGATGGAGCAGGGTCGGTGGCAGAAGCGGGGTTGGATGACTGAGTCTCCCTAGGTGGTTGCATGTTTGAGGGGTGAGGCGGCAATGGCAGCAAATCGTCCACATTGTACATGTGTCGGTCAATCTCCTCACGCTCACGCTCTGCGGCTACAGTGATGTCCTCGTGCCAGTAGGAATTATCCAGCATGCAAAACCAAAGGGGAGTGTCGTGGTCAGTGGGAGAGTGCTCGTCTAAGACTCTCGGGTTCTCCCACCCGCGATCAGCGTAGCGGGCAGCCGTATGCGGTGAATCCAACTCGTCATCCAGAGGACCATCAAGTGCAGGAAAATCCAGTGTGGCAGGCGTTAGGACTGTAGATATAGCCGGGAAATGAATTTGCCGCAGGATCGCGCCGAAGGGGAGGAGCATAGGTGCGACGGTGACTGCCTGGAGCAGAGCAAGCCACCATGAAGTGGCAGAAGAGAGCGGCTGAGCAAAGTTCAGCAATCCACGCACGAAAGAGATGGGCAGTAGTGGAGCAGTGTGCCGTGAGTGCGGGAGAGCAGAGAGCTGCGATCCCAAGAGGTGGTGTCCACGCACGACAAGGGGGTGGTACGATGGTGTTGACTGCGGTGGACATAGAAGGGTGGAGTTACACCAGAGAGCAGAATGTGGTTCACCGCACATGCGGAGATGCCCCCGGAGAATGGCAGGAACAGTGCTGATGGTCCGCACTAAGAGTGGCATGCGGGTGACAGATTACGGGCCTGGATCCATGGTTGCGTGGGTGCTGGCCCGCAACAGACGTGGCCGGTGGTGACGATGACGGGTTGACAGAGTGCCAGCGATGGCAAGAATGCCACGGGCCCGCCGTGGCAAAGAAATCATTAGGTGGGTGAAGCATAGGTCTGGAACCAATGTTGAGCAGGGGCGAACCCCTGCCCCCCTCATACCAGTAGTTACCAGGTAGTTTTCTACCGGGACCATGCGCCATGAAGTGGGTGAGCAAAAGGAGGCAACGATGACGCCATGGATGGGGTAATCTTTTTCCTTTGAGACTTGTGTTACACCAAGAATAGAGTAAAAAAGAGAAGCGAACGTCTAAAAGACCGGTGAGCACGCATCCACACCGAGCAGCTTGCTCGGGCGAGTACGCACCGCCACCCGGTGGTTGAGCCCAACCACTCGGTACTTTAACCGAAGACGACTTCTCACCAATGCACAGCAAACGGACGACACGGTGGTATTCTAAGGATCAGCACCCAGATAGTATGCAGCTCCCCCAAAACACTCGAAGGCAAAAATTATGATGCAGGGAATGGCAGTGAGAACATACGAGCCCTAGCATCTACCGTATCAATAAGAGATCGTCTAGCAATGGCCATGCATGTGCCAGAAGGCACTCCTGGTTGGATCAGCTGCTTCATGACGAAAAAGGCTCCAGTCATGGCGCTCTTGTATGATGTCGTCCCAGGTGAGACCATTGTCCTTTAATCTGTACATGTGTGTGTGTCATGGAGAGAGAGAGAGAGAGAGAGAGAGAGAGAGAGAGAGAGAGAGAGAGAGAGAGAGAGAGAGAGAGAGAGAGAGAGAGAGAGAGAGAGAGAGAGAGAAGGGGAGATAGAGATGTGAGTGGCCAACAAAATTCAACAGACTTGGTAGTGATAACAACCTTATACACAAATGAGCATACCCCCTTATAAACATGCTGTCTGATATGGTACATTGTGATGAACACAGTGAGATAGGTGATGCTTGGAATGGTGGAGAGACGGTAAAGATATGCTCTAAACTGTATAAGAGTGATGTAAATTGTTCACAAAGAACATAGATGTGGGAATGCTCTCTCTCCCACAAGGACATGTGGAGCGTGCGAGTCAAACAAATTGGTGAAAGTAGAACCTAGTTGTACGCTCCCAAGGAATAGCAAACTATCACCTAGCATTTGTACGAGTTACTCGGCTAACTAAAAGACAAACCAAAACAAACTCTAGGTGTAGATACAAAAGCCCTACACTATTGAGCCAAAAATAGGCAAGGATAGAACCACCGAAAAAGCGGGTTTAAGGAGCACATGAGGACACCCGATGCCAACAAAATCACTGCATCTCAATGAGTGAATGCCGACAATTCACAAGTTCACCATGACTGAAGATGTTCCCCTATTACCCTCCACACACACTCTACACTCCATTCTGTGGAAGAGGGGGAGGACGGTAGGTGCTTAGGTCAAAGCTTAGGACAGTCGCCATGGGGAATAACGCGCACACGGAAAGGAGTGAGGGAACATTAGTTGAGGCTCCCCCGTCGGCGAGCATCAAGCTAGAGAGCTCACATCAAAATCGCTAGCTCGATCCCAGCGAAGGAGGTGACCTCGACCTTCCTAGTTTGCTCATTTGTCCTTGCAAGCCGTCCGAACATCTTCGGAAGCATGCGCATCAACAAACAATATCCTGTCAACCACCCACAAGTTATCTACAATTATGTGAACTACAATCCTAATTTTAGCAATAGTTGGTAATCCTCTCCGTCTTGGAGAGCATTGCTGCTCTTCTCATCTGCCCTGTTCTCTTCACCGTAGTGCCGCCGGCTTGACACTCGCCAGCCTCCAATCGTCGACAGGTCCTCGTGCCCCTCAAGGATCTGCGTGTGCATGAACAGCAGCCGGGGGGTCACCATCAGTCACCGTGTATGAACATAGAACAACACTCCACCATGACCCCGTGGCACACGTGTTCATGCACAGACAAACCAGGTGGGGCACCAAATGCAAACGGGTGCGTGAGAAACAAAGGATGCGGGCAGGACAAGTGCGCGGAATACACTATACACTAAGGATCAAGGCACTCCACGCAAATTCACACCCAATGCCTTTGTCAAGAATTCGGCAAGCTGGCGCTTCGTGCCTATCCACACCACTTCGACCTAACGCTGTTCCCACAGACCATGCACGAAGTGATATTCCACAGCAATGTGCTTTGTGCAAGCATGGAACACACCATCGTTTGCGGCAATATCAGTTGCACTGCGACTGTCACAATGCAAAACAATACAGTCCACCGACTGACGAAGCTCACGGAACAAGTGATGCAACCAAACACTGGGACAGGCACCAGCTCCAAGGACAACATACTTGGCATCCGCAGTGCTACGTGCCACGCACCCTTGCTTTCCACTCTTCCAGGAAACAGCTATGTTCCCAAGAAGGATCACATAGCCCGTTTGGCTTTTTCCGTCTCTCCACGCGTAGTCACTGTCGGTGAACCCTGACACAACCACCGACGGGTGAGCACAGAACAGTTGACCAAGGCGTGGTGTCTGCAACACATAGCGCATGACCCGCACTGCTGCCTCAAGGTGGCGGGCGCGGGGTGCTTGTGAAAACTGCACGAGCAAGTTCACTGCAAAGGCAAATTCAGGCTGCGTGGTGGTGACCAGATACATGAGCGACCCAATAAGACGCAAGTATCCAGTTGACTCGATCGGCTCCCCAGGTCCACTGAGTCGACTGGTTTCAGGATTTTGTGTCTATCAGGCGTCATGGGGGTGGAGGTGGAGGGTGTGAACGCTAAGAGATCAGCAAAGTGCTCACCCAAGGTTTGTATGTATCTACCTTGGTGTATGTGTAGAAGTCCATGCTCACAATCGCGGGCAATTTCCATGCCTAAGAGAACTTGAACCTCACCAAGGTCCTTCATCTTGTATGTGGCCTGCAACAGATCTTTGACCTTTTGCACTTCTCTCAGATCTGCCGACACAATTAAAAGATCATCGACATACACCGGGAAAGCAACAAAGGGCTCTGATCCAGCACTGAGGAAGAACGAGGGATCAGCATTGCTCCTCCTGTAGCCCCCACGCTCTAATGTCGAGTGAATCTCACTGTTCCAACACCTCAGTGATTGTTTTAGGCCGTACAACGCCTTACGAAGATGCCACACACGACCTGTACCGTCTTCAAAGCCAGGGCGCTGGACCATGTAAATATCTTTGTCCAGCCAACCATGGAGGAATGCATTGTTCACGTCCATCTGATGGACCTCCCAATGATGTTGCACAGTGAGTCCTAGAAGAGCTCGTGCCATATCCATTCGGTCGACTGGTGCAAATATGGCATCGAAGTCTACTCCCTCGACTTGTGAATAACCTTTTGCAACCAGACGAGCCTTGTAGCGTTCAGTGGAGCTGTCAGGCCTTTTCTTCATGCGATAGACCCATCCGGCTTTGACAGCCTTTCACCCAGAAGGGAGATCAACGACCTCGAACACTCCGTGCTTGATCAAAGCATCCATCTCCTCCTTCATGGCAATCTCCCACCTCTTATAGTCAGGCCGTGAGCGGGCCTGGCTTAAAGAGGTGAGGTCCAGTAGACCCTCCTCAGACGTGCGCAAAGTGCACGCTCGCGTATCAGGCGTAATCTCTCACAATAACCACAGATTTGCTCTATTGTAAGCACGAAGATGCTCATGTTGCAGCTTTCCATATCCGGACTGAGTGTCTGGTGAGACGGCACTGTCAGGTTCAGACCAAAAAACCAAACCCAATACCTTCGTGCCTGGATCTCCACTCACCACCTGGCGGACAGGCACTGTGCGCCTTGGCTGGCGTGGACTCATGGTAGGACGTTGCACTGTGGGTGGTCACGGATGAAGACGACCACCCTCCTCACGAGAATATGCATGAGTTGGTGCTAAGACTCAGACGCAAAGATGACCGGTGACAGCACAACCACTTAGTCACGAGGGCTTGTAGGCTGCACTGAGGGGGCTATAGCTGGGCACACCGGCGGAGAGTTAGGAGGTGAGGCAGAGGATGCAGCGAGAGGCAAACCAGCAGACAAAACAGCAGGGTCTACAGCCAACTCTGGAGGGACAGAGGTAGGAGAGGCAGCAGCCGATGAGGAGGGGGACACAATAGACGATAGAGGAGAACCATCAGTGGGTAGCACAGGAGGAACAGAAGGAAGAGCCACTGAGGACGGAGACGGCACAGGAAACGACACAGCAAGGGATACAGGGGGTGCACCTACCACAGGAGACGTAGGAAGTACAGGGGTGTCATAGAGGCAGGTTGGACAGACGTGCCCACCCCGACGGGAGTACCCACACGGGGACCCTCCCCTACACGTTGGGCGCGAGGGCACGATGCAAAAGTGAGGGTCGGAGGAACAAATCCGACACAGATCATGCTCCGTGTAGGACTCAAGAAAGACGGCGTCACGGGACTCAACAATACGGTGACAATCAGGGTCCCAAAATTGCCACACCTTCGACTGGGGAGCAACCCCAGAAACAGACACAAGCAGCCGCGAGGAGAGAGTTTGCTCCCTTGTTGGGCGTCAGGGACCCAAACACAGGCGAGACAACCCCAGACATGTGCCAACCGAAGGTCAGCACGTCGGCCAAACCAGCACTCATACGGATTCACATGACGGGGAAGCGGGCCATGAGTAAGGGTGCACACCGAATCCGGTTCACGAATCTCAAGCTGGATTCGGATCCGTGAGTTCGGATCCACTGTTGGATCCGGATTCGCGGATCTGAATCCAAGATTCGTGGATCCGGGCGGTTTCGCGAATGCAAACGAACCCCTTGCAGCGGTCACAGTCTTGAATGTAGCCAAGATGAGACGTTCACTGCCGAGCTTTGTATACCACGTTCCAGAAGTCATTTCCGACGGACTTATATACCTCCCCACACAAGGATGGATGAATGGAATGCTTGGCTCTGACTCAGATTAAGCAGCACATGTGGCACTCTATTCATGTGCCACGCGTCGTTTTCACTAAAGCAATGAACTGCGTGACAGTTTTGTTGATTTCCCTCGCCAGCTGGCACGCGTGTTGACCCAGATTCTATGGTCTCGACGCCAAGCCTGTCAGTCAGGTGGGGCACCTGACTGGCTTGATGCCAAACCTGGCTGACTCCCACAAACTTTGCAGACTTGCCAGTAAAACTACCAGGCTGTGCGATGTCCTGCCTTGTTCAGTGCGCATGAGCCAGGACTTGACACGCTCGCAACTCCTGCACGAGCATGCAAAGACCTGGCCGATGATTGCGAGTCTCGCCACTCGCTCACGGCAAGAGTGCGAGGTAGGCTCGCACATTTTGTGTATGTGCCAGGTCACGGACCTGGCACCTCCACGTATCGCGCTCGACAGTGCCGCCATCAGCTAGCAGCGGTAGTTCGGACATCCCGATTCTTTAGGAATCGCGACAAAGGATTTTCTTCGGTCATTGGTCGAACGTGAACTGACTCCTTTGTATTTCCTCTCCCCCCTCCCAAGCCCCCCCCCCC
>SZWC01023830.1:0-33305 GCA_023375785.1 Penium margaritaceum
GAAATTCACTGGAAAACTGACAAGCTGTATGAAGCTCACACGCACCAATGGGAGGGTCGGACATAATGGTAAGTCAATATGGAATGTTCAGGAATGCGATGTACTTCCTTCTGTTGCAGGTGTGGACCACCGCTGGTCATGTTATATGCAGGATACTTGGGGAAGATGTGCGCGGTCCTACCAAAGATAGCTGTGGATCTCCACCTTCTTGATCTTTCGTTCGGTTTACAAGAGGAGCCCACAGTCAGCGACAGACCTTACCCAAGCATGGAAATGGAAGATTTATTCACCATCAGCGAGGATGTCATGAGGAGAGCAGTGAAGCTCTCAAAATACTTCATCAGGATCCAGATTCTCATCACCAACGACACAGATGTTGCAAAGTTTTTCTTGAAAAACTACGACATGGGCCAATGGCTCATCAACCACCCACTTGAGATGACTGTCCTGCAAAATAATGCCTTTCAAGGTCACATTGTACGGCCAGAGCATGTTCAACGTGCTGGGAAGGTGATTCAAAACAAAAGTGGTTCCGCACATTTCTAGGTACATTTTTTCACCATGATTCACAGTCTAACTGGAGCTTTTCCTTGGCAGGAAATCCTGGAGTATGCCATGGACCGGCTAAAGAACTTCAACATTGTTTCAATTGTGCCATGGCTACAAACTCAAAGGAGAGCTGCACGCTCCTACAATCAGCTGAAAACCTGTATCGACTTCCTACAGTCCCTCGGGCTCTTGCAAGAGACCAACCACGAGGGTATGTCCTTGTATCACACATGTTATGAATCACGAAACCGTACGAATACAATTATTTACACTAATTTGCCACCCGGGTTTGCAGCATTCAGGGGCGGTACAATCGTCATGAAGAAGGTCTTGCCAACTACACAGAGGGAATACACAAACGTGATGCAGAATTTCTTCTCATCTTCAGGGGTGTCAGTCCATACATTTTACACCAATGAGGAGATTGAGTGAGTGAAACCCTGTACACCGCATGAAATAACAAGGTTGAATTCTTCATATTACACTCACCCAATTTTGTCACAGGTGGTACAAGGACACCTCAACTCCACTGGCAGAAAAGATTTTTGGGTTAAATTCTGCGCCCGACACCACAACAAGGTATGTTCCTATTCTTAGACCGTCTTTTGATGTACATTATATGTACTAACCCTGCTCTTCCTTCACTGCATTGGTATTTCTCACGCAGCAACAACGCGCCACAAGTGAATACACTGGAAACACGAGGCATCGCTTTGGAGAACGCACCAACCACTGGAACACACTCATCATCAGACCCTGGTAACTTGCTTTGTGACATATGCTTGAATACGTGAAATTGAATCTCTCATTTGTGATTTTTCACTCAAGAGAGATGCATTTGTGCAATTGAGATAGATGGAAGACCTCGGCAGAAGCGGCGTAAAGAGGGAATGATCACTGCACAAGAGAGTACTCAGTCGACAACAAGAGTTGTCTTCTCCAGTGAACACATGACAACCTCTTCTGCTACAAATACTGCAAGAGGAAGAAACAAACAGACCAATGTCTTCGTGACACTTCTACGCAGACGGCAGGTCTTAAATGAGGGGTCAAACCAAACACAAAGCACTAGGTCAACAAATCCTAGTGAACCTGAAACCACTATCCTCATACCTTCCCGTAAGTATCATTTCCCATGTTTGGTCTAAATGCATGCAACTGGGAAAGGAATTTGGTATTGAAAAGGGTTTTCCATTCTTGCAGGCGATGATGATGTCCATGACAGCAACTGTGAAGCAAATGCTTCAGCAGAACGCACACAGGTTGTGGACGAACCCCGGCCTCATACCTTGCACGAGTGAAGACTTCTTGTCCGAAGAAGCACATGTTTTTGGCCGAAACAAGGTCAGATCCTTGCGGTAGTTTAAGATTTAAAATGCAGGATTCTCACATGTGTAGGCTGAAATGACCCTTTATCAGTGATTATATTACTCTTTTCACAATGTGAACAACGACCAAAAAACACCCGTGAAGTGAACCTTTGGTGCAATGGATGGTATAATTTGTGAACATCGTGAAGTTGCCATACACGTGCCACATGTGCCAGCAACATCTGCCGCATACCATAGTTGAGCATTATGGAGAGAAACATGGAAAATGGAGGATGTGACCACATGTTCAAGAGTGTCACTTGTTCATCCCTGTTCACAATTTCTACGTTACACGGGCCAGTAATTATTCCGTTTCCATACATGTCCAAAGCATGCGTAAAAAATGACAACAGTGGTAGCCTGTCTGAATTCTATGAACAGAGTGTAACAGCGCACTCAGTGCGCTAGTAGTGTATTTTTGTATGGGCCCACAGCGCACTCTCCACTCACACTCCACCCACGCACTGGACCCGTCCCTGGGAACCACGGAGCCGCCATACACCAAAGCAACACACCCCAAGACCAGTGTATTGTACCAGTGATTTATGCATTGTGGACTGAATCTTCAGAAGAGGAGAGGAGAAAAGGAGAAGGGAGGTAGATTGGATTGTAATAGCGCACTCAGTGCGCTAGTAGTGTATTTTTGTATGGGCCAACAGCGCACTCTCCACTCACACTCCACCCACGCACTGGACCCGTCCCTAGGGACCACGGATCCGCCATACACCAAAGCAACACACCCCAAGACCAGTGTACTGTACCAGTGATTTATGCATTGTGGACTGAATCTTCAGAAGAGGAGAGGAGAAAAGGAGAGGGGAGGTAGATTGGATTGTAATAACGCACTCAGTGCGCTAGTAGTGTATTTTTGTATGGGCCAACAGCGCACTCTCCACTCACACTCCACCCATGCACTGGACCCGTCCCTAGGGACCACGGAGCCGCCATACACCAAAGCAACACACCCCAAGACCAGTGTACTGTACCAGTGATTTATGCATAGTGAATAGATCTAGGGTGGACATCCGAAGAAGTTAGCAAGAATGCACTGAAACCACACACAAAAAAACTAGAGTATCATGTCAGTGAATAGGTCTCCTCCTAGACATGAGCGCACTGCAACAACACACTAGAAAACCAGTGTACAAAAAGCCTTGGATTAACCATACCTCTCATCAGGGTGGTGGTTCTATTGCCATGCCAACTGACAACAAATAGTATGTTGCGGTACAAGCAGTGCTGCAGTGTGAACACGCTGTGCTCCAAGATGCACTCACTGCACAGCGTATAGGTGAGGAGCTTTTGCATAACAAATAGGACGATCACAACACCTTTTCCGATCAAACTGCTGATCCAGTCATGAACCACCTCCAACCCACTTTGCGCTTTATACCTGCTGCCTCCACAACCACTAGCATAGCTGGTGCATTTGCTTCTACTCCAGCCTCTACATCCACTACCTCAAGCTCTCTCTCCTCCTAGTATTATCCTATTGCAGTATGATCCTATCCCAGTATGATCCTATCGCAGTATGATCCTATCGCAGTATGATCCTATCTCAGTAGCAGAAGCATTAGGCGCAACCACCACCGCAACACTCATCTTGCCCCCACGGCAGCGTGATTTTGAAACTCCATCCCGGCACTTTAATTCCTCCTTCTCCTTCACCTCTTTGAAGGTTTGCGTTAGTGAGTTGGTCTAGGGCGAGCAGCTCTTGGAGTGCTACCACCTTCCTGGTCCCTGCGGTGTCCTGCCATTTGCTCCTGTCATGTTAGATTTTCCGTGTGCCGTCCAAACCCTCATTACTATGGAGCCAGACAATCTCACAGATGAGATCAGGACCTACGACACGAACACTTTCAATCACACTGTTGCAGACCTAGTGGGCTCTTACGTGCTCCTTCAGCATCATAAAACTGTGATGGACCACGCCACATACTGTACTACCGCCGAAGTTCAGATAGTCATTTATAAAGGATTTTTTTATAACATTTCAAGCAACCGGGGTCAAATTTATGCACACTGGCTACAAGGGCCCGTGGGATTATGTGTCGCTAACTTTCCGAAGTGGCCAGGGGCCTGGGTAAAACTTGCATGCTCATGCACTCCATAGGATTTCAAATTGCAAAAATCAACCGATCAGGGAATATCGTGCCGCACCGTACCTCTTTGTGAGCTTCGTGCGAGCATGAACCGAGGCCACTAATTTTTTTTTAACTCATTTCAGAAGGAATTTCCACACACTGGTTACAAAGGGGGGAACCTGATTATGCAACATGATCGAGCCTGAGGGTTTTTTTTTTTTTTTTCCGAATTACGCCGGTCGTAGGGTACAGTGTTCTCACTATTCAGTTCAATAAGGTTGTAATGCGTTCCGATGAGACCACCAAATCCTACTGGGCTTGTAGCTCCAACCTCTGCTTAAACTGGTCCCTGCAGCTCAAGACCAGCTTTTTTTTGTCCTCCATTGTCCATTTTCTCATCTCTGAGCTCGCAGACATCTTCTGTGAGATCAAAGCCTCCAAGCTTGAGTGCCTTTCAACTGAGTCGGTCCCTGCAGATGCACTTCTGGGCGGTTGGAAGCTAGAGAAGATTGTACGGGCGGTTCCAACTGCCCATACAATTTTCTACAACACCAATGCAGTCGAGCACCCCATCCCTTATCCTTAGAATTGACCTCCTGTCTTTAGCAGGCCTGCTTTGTACGGTCCTTCACCTGGGGTCAAAAAACCTCCGTAGTGGTTTCTCCCTCAATCACCCCAACATCCTCCTTCTGGCGTTGTCGTAACTCTCGACACTTCTGAGGACTCCTGTCAGTTCAGCGCCTCCCTATCCCACCTTGTCCACTGGTAGCATCTGGGTGATTAGGGGGGTGATAGCATCTGAGGTGGCCACAGGTCTATTGTATGTGAGTCAGAAATTGCCTTTTGTGGAGCCTCCTCTGGGGGGGTTCAGGGATGTACCCCTGTGGATGTCCTGTGTATTGAGGAGTGACAGTCTATTTGTCTCCCTCTCTGCCTTGTTGCCTGTAGAAAGCAGCTTGCATCCCTCTCTGCCACCGTTACCATAAGTTGTTTGCATTCGCCTCTCCAAGTCTCGGATGGCTTTTGGGTCCTGGACTCAGGACCACCCATAACAAGATGACTTGTCGTAACTCCTTTTTGTCTCTCGTCTCCAATGGTTGTTTCCACTTTGTACGAACTGGCTCTAGCCAACTCCTCCTGTGCAGAGTGTTGGTGTCATCCGCTTCATCGGCCCTGGAGGGGAACTATTTCTCCATGCCGTGTAGAATGTGCCTGGTCTTGAGCTCATTTTTCTTTCTGTGACAATCCTTCATGACCAAGGCATTGACTTCACCTTCATTCACGGCATCACCTCAATCTTGCATAGCACCACTGGCTGCATCCTACTGCATGGCATGTATTGTGATTGTCTCTTTTACATCCTCTCTTTTGCGCCTATACCTGCGACTGCTGCACTTGTGCATGCTGCCCGCTCCCTCTAATCTGCGCAAGCCCAGCTGCTTCATCGTTGTCTCTGCCATGTTTTTACTTATTGCATTAAGCATGTTCTTCACGCACAACCGGGGGCTGACTTGGATGCTGCTACATTCCCTGTAGCCTGATCAGCGGATTCTCTGGACTGTAGTGAAGGCAAGATGCACCACTCTCCTTTCTCCACCTCTGGCCATCACATGTCTCAGCCCCTTGGGCTTTTGCATACTGATGTCATGGGTCCTCTGGCGCAACATCCTCAACGGTCATGTTTGGTACATCCTCTTTCTCACGGATGACTATCATCGCATGTGGTGGGTCTTTGCATTTTTCTAGAAAAGTGATGTCTGCTCTGTCCTCGAGTCCTAGCTAACATAGGCAAAGCTTGACTGTGGCCACCGTCTCCGCACCTTCCGGTCTGATCGCGGCAAGAAGTTCATGGATCCCACTTCTTGCTTTCCCACCGGTCGCAAAGTGTTCCTCAAGCCCTCATCCCCCTATACCCCCAACAGAATGGGGTTGATGAGCGTTGGAATTGTACTCTTGAAGATGGTGTGTATACCAGGCTCTCTGCGTCTGGCCCCCCTACCCTCTTTTCCTTTAAGAGCCATGTCTGACCCAAGGTGTCAATTCCATGAAGATCGATGCCAGCAGACTTTGATCACGCAACTGTCGGTCCCTTCTACACGTGTCACTACATTCACACCATCACCCTCTCACTTGTCCCAGACCATGACACCGGCTCGCAACACGCCCGGCGAGTCTCACCCTACAGCACATTCCAGCTGCCCCACACTATATGTTTGTGGGGACGACTGCTATCCCTGTCATGCCAGCCAAGAGTTCAGCCATTTCAACGACATACTCTATCTGCTCTGTCTTCTACATCTACCTCATCCAAGTCAGCACCTTGGCCTACTGGTCTATATGCACTTGGGCTGGCCATCAGCATGGTACACCCAAACTCTGCCATATGATACGCACTTGTTGCTCATGAGTATCACAGTATTCTTGACACCTCAGTCTCAGGCTATGTCACTGACTTTTTGTTTTTAGCAATCTCTCTACCTTCCCTCCAAGCCTGACCACAATACACCAGGTTCATGAGGCCGCTGATGCTGCCCTCTTGGAGAAGGCAATGCAAGAGGAGTTGTATACCCTCAAAGATCATGCGGTCTACAAGCTGGTCGACTTGCCTAGTGGAAGTGAGGCTATCTCGGCCCCTTGGGTCCTCTGGCGCAAGCTGAAGCCAGAAGGGAAGGTCGACTCTTAAAAGGCTCGTCTCACTGCAAAGGGGTTCTCTCAAATACATGGAGTTGGTTTTGATGATATGCTCATCCCATATGGCAGGTTGGATGCATAGCACGACTTGGAGATGGAGCACGTGGACGTCAATAATGCCTTCATACATGGAGGTCTTCACAAGGAGATTTACATCATTTAGCCCCTAGGATACACCAACAGGACGGCGAAGGTCTGGCAGCTACAAAAGGCCTTCTACATCATCAAGTAACTGCCACGTTGCTGGAACATGAAGATCTTGTCCTTGAGGGTTCTTTTTCTTTCTTTCTTTCTTTGGGTGTGTGTGTAGACGGTCTGGGCTGAAAATACCTCCCAGTGAGCCCCTTTCCGGGAACTGCTATAATGGCAACCATTGGTCCATTTCACACATCTATTTAAGTGCACCATCCGAGCCCTTTGTGGCTGTCTTTGTCTATGTGGCTGGCCTCCTTATCGCTTCATCCTGTCCGACGTCCGTCCAGTGTGCAAAAGCATGTATGCAATCATGATACAAGATGCAGGAGCTCTGTTTAGCTTACATCATCCCGGACATGAAGCTCAAACGTGACCTTCAGCATCCGGCACTACAAGTGCGCCAAGCCTCATACATTTACAGCTTTAGAGATTGCTTTGTCCTCTTGCTTTAGCAAACTCCCACTGCAACTACTCCCATGACTCCTACGCGTCAGCACATTCTAAATTCCACTGATCAATCACATCAGGGGGAGATTGTCGATGCCACCAATCACCTCAATGTGATCGGATCCACTACATATCTACGCGTGTGGTGGTTGAAACTGCTAGGACAGCCATAGAGCAGCATCTGCTGTAGATGTCTTTGTCAAGCAGGTGCCTTCATCATCGGTAACTACTGCTACACTCATCATCAGAATGAACAACAGCAGCAGAAGTAGCAACAATAGTAGCAGTGCAACTGCTTCTCCAGCAGCAGCAGCATTAGCAACTGTATTAGCTGTTGATTTCAGCAGCGCCAACAACATAACCTACTGCATTGGGCCCAAGTTTTGACCAGCGGCAGAAGCAGCAATGGTTACAGCAGCAGTAGTAGCTGTAGCAATGGTGGAGCTATTGCATATGTAGTCGTAGCTGTAGAAGTAGAAGCATAAATAACAGTAGCCACAGCAACGGAACTGTTGCGAAAGTAGCAGTAGCAGCAGTAAACATTTATGCAAGTAGCAAAATCAGCAACTGCAGGTCCGCGAGAGCAGCAGCAACAATTACGAAAGCACCACACAGCTAGCAGCAGAGTAGCTGGTTGGAAACTTCTTTGCAGCTTCCCACACTGCCCACTTCGTCGGTTGACGGGCTCGTCGGCTGACGAGCTCATCCATCAACAAGCCCATTAATCGACCAGCGTGTTGATCGATGAGTTTGTCTATCCAACGGATTTGAGCTCACCCGACCACAAGCAAAAAAGGGTACACTTAGCCACCCTTCATGGCGCACCACTCCCATGTTGGGTAAACCCGGATGTGCCTTCATCGATGTCTTCATTTTTCTGCTACTATCATTTATTCTCTTTCTTTTTTTTCTTTTTTTTTCCTTGTTTCTAATGCTCCTGGGTTGAGACCCGAGCATCCGGGGTTTGTCCCAGTGCCACAAAGAGACCAACCGTGGAAGACCGGTTTTAGGTATTGCATTTTATTATTTTTCACTCCCTTCCTTTTGGTGAATACCGTTGCACGCGGAAGTCTGACCCCGAGTAGTGAACTACCACCATCGGCAAGACATTGGTTGTTCTAGGGCTCGTGCCAACATCCTCGGCAGTGGCGATATCCCACTCGGGGTGGCGCTGGCTTCCGCTGCCATACTACCCTGCCCTTTATGGGCCGCCTTCTTCATCCTACATCCCTCCTTTGTGGCTCCAGCCAGCAGCTTCATCTCTCTCTCCTCTAACAGCTCGGTCCCTTCACAAGTTTTTGTATGTTCTGGTCGTGTCTACTCTAGCCTCCACATTCCCTTCCCATACTCAGCCTCCAGTTTTTTCCTCCTGTGTGACTTTGGCTGTCAAGTCCAGGGGTCACCATTATTCGTCGGATGGAGCCTTTTGGAGTGCTTTGAGTGGTAGGGTTGTGTCGCCTGTGGAATGGATTGAGCATTGGCACACGTTCACCCTGCCCAGTCTTCTTGATGTGACTTTTGGTCATAATGAGCACTCTCTTGCACTCGTTTTCAGTGTCACACAGTGTCATGTGACCGTTCCGTGTTATGTGTCAAGTGGCTTCTGGATCATCAATTTTGGAGCTAATCATCACATGACATCGTCTTGTGCCACATTTGTCACACTGGGGCCTTTTGGTGACACGCTTTGTTTGCACTGGCTCTGGCCAGATGTTGCCAGGGCAGGGCGTTGGTGTTGTACATTCTGTTGGTCCTTCAGGTGGACTAGTCTTGCCTTGTTTCCTCTTTGTCCCAGCACTTGAGGACAGCTTGTTGTCCGTCATTACCTTGAATGATTAGGGCATCAACTTCGCTTCATCTCATGGCGTCAGCACAATGTCACTATAGTCGTTTGGCCATCCAAATTGTCATAGTGCAATCGTGGTCTACATTATGACAATTTTTAATGCGTGTCCTCATTTGCGCCATCATCCATCGCCACTTCTATAGCGCATGTACATGTCTCTCCCTCACTTTCTCCTACGTACACACGTTTTCTCCATTGTCACTTGTGTCATGTGTATACCGTCACAATCCATAGTCTCCTACATCATTAGCCTGTTGTTGGTCTTGACCCTACCACATTCCCCATGCCCCACACTACTGACATCCTCGATTGCAAAGGAAAATTCCATTACCCGTCCTTTTTATCGTTTAGATCCTACACGCTGCATCCCCTTGCCCTTGTCCATGCAGATTTCATGGACCCTCTCTCTGATGAACTTGTAAGAGGTGTCATTCGGTACGTCTTGTGTCTTACAGGTGAATTCTCTCACTTTTGTTGGATCTTTGTCCTTCCCCAAAAAATCGATGTCGGGCATACGATCAAGTATTGGCTTCTCTAGGCTGACAATGCTTGCCAGCATGAACTATTAGCATTCCGTTCCGATTGTGGAGGGGAGTTCATGGGTCCCAAAGCCCGCTTCCTCTTGTCCCAAGGGGTGCATTTGGAGCTCTCTACTCCATATGCACCACAGCAAAATGCATTACTGGAATGTTAGAACCACACTCTTGCTGGCGGTATTCACACCCTTCTTGTTGAGTCTGGCCTCCTTCCAATGTTTTCCTTTGAGGCCATGTCCTACATGACGTGGGTTTGGAGCCGTGTTCCCCATGGTCCATTGCCTCATTATATCATGCCATTCAAAAAATGGTATGATCATCGTGATGACCTTTGCCTCGCTCGTGTCTAAGGAAGTATCGCCTACGTTTGACTCCCTGGGGACCAACGTTATGGTAATCTGTCTCCTTGAGGTCGTCTCCATCCTTTCCTTGGCATCTCTTCTCAGTCTAAAGCCTGGCGCTTTTGTGATCCCGCGAGTAGTTGGGTTGTCGAGTCTTGTGATGATTTCTTCTTTTGTAGCACCTTCTCTCATGACATCGCTTGTTTTGTCTCTTCGCTTGCGTCCTTCTCTCATCCAGGGGGAGGTGGTGTCCATGGTGTCCATGGTCCAGTACCCTTTGGTGGTGGCTGCTCTCCGTACCCCGTGTCAACGTCATTGCCTACATCATCTCTTGTTTCATCTATGTTATTGCCTGAATCATCTCCTATCATGTTTGTGTCGTCACCTACATCATCTCCTATTGCACTTGTGTCGATGCATACATCATGTCCTGTTGTGAATGTGATGACGACTACGTCATCTCCTATCACATCTATTTCATCTCCTATTGTGTCATCTCATGTCGCGTCTATGCCACCTACATCATCCCCTGTCGCATCTATCATCTCTTTTTGCATCTTTGCCGGTTGTGGTTCCATCGACAACATGCCTAGTTGCACCCTCATAACCTCCCATCTCAGTTTTTTTTGTTTGCGTGCCAGGCGGTCATCTGAGACCGTTGCAGTTTACACTTCATTATGCCCCGCCTACCATTCATACAGCCTCAGCTGTCCACTCTTAGCCCATTGTTCTATTCTATGTCGATGACCTCTTGAACGCGTCCCCTGACCCTCAGGCTATCCACACTATGAAGGATCTCCTCCGGTCTATATAGAGAATGAAGGATCCTAGTCCGGCTCGTGTCTTCTTGTGAATGGAGATTGAATGGGATTGTCACTCCTATACACCGCATATGCATCAGGCTGGTTGTGTCAGGACGTTGTGTGAGCGTTCTGCTGATCTTCTGGTCACAGTCCTCTCTACATCCATACCTATGACGCCCAATGGACAAAGGCTTCTCATGTCAAAAAACCCATATTCTCTAGGGGAGCATGTCGATGCCACAACGTACCTTTGAGTTGTTGGCTCCCTGGTGTTCCTTGGGATCACAACACGTGCTGGTATTGCCATTGTCGTGAAATTCTTTTCGTGGTTCTCACACGCCAGCTCCATCTTGAATCTGCCTTCATGTAGTGTGTCGTGTTGGTTGTGTCTTTCAAACACGCAAGTGACCTCTTGACTCCATTCATTTACACACACATTACTGTAGGTGACTAAATAGATATGAAGCTCAAGGTGCACACGTTGCTTGCCATGCATCGTTGGCGTCTCAGCCGGGTGCAAGATTGGCGTGAGCTCAGTCGTGCTCAGTTCTGCCGGAGAGAGTGCTTGCTGATTTCAGCATGTTGTGATTAGCTGTTGCATGGCTAAAAGATAAGAGAGAATACTTGAGAGATGCGTGCATCCACATATGCTCGTGGTCGATGTGGTTCCTTGTTTGACTGATATGCATGTTGTGCTAGTTGTGTAGATCCTTGCACCAGGTTGCTGATCGTACGGGGCCACACTCTCAGTCCCTCTGAGGTGTGAGTGACAACGGCGGCTTTTGCCAACCAGTTTGGTTCGACCCCAGGGTGGCGGCTGGACCCCACATGGAGCCACTTGTGTCGGTGGCCCCGTCAACCGGCTGCGAAGAGCTCACTAGACTCTCACTTCTGATTACCAGTCTCTTGCCGTTTTCTCAAGTTCTCAACCAACTCCCATCTTACCCGTCGCCATGGATGTTGTGTGATTGCTCCTCGCATGGTAGAGAGGGTGTGCTGGTGTCTGGCTGCTACCTACATGTCATAACTACCCCACGCTTTGGCTTGTGCTTTTGTACCCAGCCATTTGTGGTTGTTGACGGGTATACTTACAAAATTGATTCCACTATCACGATGTACGTAACTGATCCAGTTATATCTTCCTTTTCGGGGGCACAGCAATCTTGTGGAAGAGTATCAAGCGTTGTTGTTTTGCCCATGCACTGCCTCACTAATTCATACTGTGACCTCTCGGCTGGTGTACATGCTCATGAAGACGACTGACTGGATGGACGTTGATGCCGAAGGGGTGCTATTCGGTGGAGTGGACGTTTCACCATGAAGCCAGGTGTGTGGTTCTCCTCCTCCTCATGCTTCTGACATTGCACCCTTACACGACCAGCTCCATCAGCAGCTACCCTTGGCTGTCACACCATCCATAGTCGTAGTTGGCTCTCAAGAGTAGTCTAGTCGGTGCCAGAGTTCGAGCAGCCAGAACTCCTCGTAGTTAATCTTTTTGTTAATTCTGACTGCACGACTGCGTTTGTACCGTGGTTATTTTGGTATGGTCCAGTTTTTAGGCAAAACGGACAACACTCATGTTTTGGACTGTCTGGTGCCTGGCAGGGCTCACCTAGGAAATTTTGCCAGATAGGATAATGCTAAGATTTTCCTGGTTGGCAGGTTTTCTGAGTAACAAGCCTCAAGGAGCTGAGGTGAGGCTAGAACTGGGAGGGGTCTCAGTCAGTTGCTCATTCTTCATTCCTAATCAGTCATTGCTTTGTTCCAGCTGCTTTCTGGCGCTAACTCTGGCGCGCACACTTTTGAGTAACAAACCAGAGAGTAAGCAAGGAGCGTGGGTTCCCGCACGCTGCATCAACAATGTCACTGCCCCAACCTGCACACCAACTAGTTCCTTTCTGGTATCAGAGCCATAGCGTAGCAGGCGTAACAGTAGCAACAATGAAATACAGGTACCTAACTACGCCGGCGAACCTCCCATACGTGCCAATGTAGGATGCCGAATTCTTTCCGGCAGCAGTGACCTGCCTTGTGGCGGCGTCAGAGTTTTTCCCATGGCCAATGGGCCAGAGGAAATGCTACTGGATTTTTCCTGGCAGCTCTGACCCCCACGTTTGACGTAGGGAGGTGAGCGGCCAGTGCAGCAACGTCAGGCAAGCTGCTGGCAAAAACGCATGTGGCGTGGTAAACCAGAGGTGTGAGTAACCTGCAGCAGTAGCAGCAGTAGCGGCGGCGGCAACAGCAGCAGCAGAGATGCAACAGCAACAACAGCAGTGTCAGACACAGCTGCAACAGTAAGGAGCAGCAGAAGCAGCAGCAGCAAATACCCAAGAGGGAGAGGAAGGAGGGAGGAGCACCTTTTGTAGCTACTGCCCCGTCCTCGCACCTTCTTGGAAGCCGCACAGACGAGGAGGAGATGCAGAAGAAATTGCGTCAGCCACCCACGTCCCCTACACCCGACTGCACCAGACTCAAACGGACGTCAAACGTTGCATGTATAAGCTCGTTGGAAGGCTTAGGCCACAAGCCTTCCATAGCCACCATACTCGGCTCATTTAGTGGTCTGTAGCTTCCAGCATTGATCGACCCGCATCGCAGATCCAGAATTTCTTAACATTTTGAGCTGAGCACAGAACTAGGTCGTTTTGGTACTTTTTTCACTTTTTCAACCGAAGACTTCCACCACTGCATTCAGCACAGTCAGGCTCACCTGTGGTCCAAATCTCACTTGATTTGGAAAGCCTTGATTTTCAAGTGCTGAATTTTCAAAAATGAAAATTTTAGCACTTGACCAATTTCTGGACTGGATGTCAGTTTTTTCCACCATCCTAAATCAGCGAGAAATGCAGTCAGATTTTTCATCAGACCACTTTCAGCTCTTAACTAAGGGGAGACTATGCACTTGCCTGGCATGGGGTGGTAGCAGCAACAGCGGCAGCAGCAGCCGCGGAACCAGCAGCAGCAGGAGTAGCAGCAGGAGTAGCAGCAGTAGCATCAGCAGCAGTATCAGCAGAAAGGACAGCAGCAGCAATGGCAGCGGTAGCAGCGGCAGCAGCAGCAGCGGTAGCAGCAATAGCAGTGGTAGCAGCAATAGCGCCAATAGCAACATCGGCAGCGACAGCAGCAACAGTAGCAGTGGCAGTAGCAGCAACGGCAACAACAACAACAACAGCAACAACAGTAGCCACACTGGCAGCAGAGGCATTAGTAACCTCAGCAGCAGTGACAATGCCTAGCCAGGGCAATGCTGCCGGTACACAGGATAGCTCTGTAGACGCTCCCGTTGCGGATCTCGTGGCGAATCTATAGCGCCATGTCGATTTGCTGCGCCAGATACTTGCTGTGACCAGCACCAGTCAGACTATCCTCCTTGGACAGCCTGGTCCTGCTCTGATTGCGGCAGCGTAGACAGCTGCGCAGTAGCAAGTGCGGCAACAACAGCATACGGTTACCAGCGTCCTAGGTGCTGGAGCTTCTGGCCCCTCTCGGCACAAGGACTTCGAATGTCCTCCTCCTACCCTCGTCGGAGATGAGCAGTTCCCATCTTGAGAACTGCTCTACTGCATCTGGGCATAGGGGGAGGACCTGTGGCCGTACTACACCCTTTCGCACGACGACGTCGTCCTGGAGCAAGCACTTGAGACTGGCCGTGCCATCCGCGCACTCATCCTTGCTGCACCCGATTCTCACTACACTGCACTGGAACCGTTTCTCGGTGACGCCGTTGACGACACCAGTGCTTATCCCCGGTGGGCGTGGGACATGCTAATGCGTTTGTATCACGCCTCCGGCCAGGCAGCTGTCAACGGCCTCCTGAAGGATTTCAGCTCCCTTCACATGAGGGAGTCCAAGACCTTCACCGCCTACTGGCGTTATGCACACAACATCCTGCACCGGTTCAAGACAGTTGCGCCTCCCCCACTTGCTACCCTCCTCACCATCAAGAATGGCGCCACTCCTGAGTTTGCAGACATTTTCGTCCCCTACGGCCTATCCATCCTCGAGGCGTTGGCAGCCTAGGGTAATTTGATAACCTGTGCATACAACGTCTTCCTCAACATGGAGGTTGCAGACAATGACCCACAACTTCAGCGTGGTGGCTCTTCTACAACAATTGCTATTGCCTCTGGCAGCTTCTCCACCCCTTCCCCTGCACGTCCTCCTCCAGCAGTGCCAAGAGCAAGGGAAAGAAGGGCGGGAAGGGAAAGGGCAAGGGGCAGCAGACTTCCTCTCGTGTCACCACCTTGACGTGCCACAACTGCGGCCAGATGGGACACAGGTGGTACATGTGCCCCATCCCAACTGACGAGGCCCGCATTGTCACCTCCTTGTCCCATCAGTGTGAGCGTCGCCTTGCTACCTCTGCTACTACCACAGGCACTCCCTTGTCCCCTGGCAGCACTGTGGCCATCACCTACTCCACCCCGTAGCCTGCTCCTCAGCCTCGACCACAGCTTCCGCCATTCCTTCTCCATCAGCAGTAGCAGCAATAGTATGTCCCATCGCAGCCACATCCGTATGTAGTACCGCTACAGTAGTAGCAGTACGCTCCAGTGCAGCCGGTGTGCTACCCACAGCCTACATCCCAGTGGAACTTGTATCCCACATCCAAAACTTTGACCCCACAGTCTGTTGTGTCCTTCGACTCCACTACTCCGATTCGCCAGCTGAAGAGCTTCATCACCACGCAGCTCGGCATCACACCTCCTCCCCAAGGAAGTACGAGTTGTGTGACTGCTAGCCGAGAGGTCTCCCACTGCAAGACAAAGATTGACCTCTGAGTGGACCTTGGGGAAGCCACCTGTTGCCCTTCGGGGCCGGCTTTGGATGATGTTGCATGGTTGGATGATTGGCATGACCGTTTTGCATCTGTCCTATCTACTCAGCTTGCGACCTCCGTCTCCCTTCCCGTGTCTTGCTTCGTCGCTCACTGTAACGTCACGGCCTCCGTTCGCGACCCTGATGGCACATGGATCATCGACTCCGAGGCCACGCATCACATGACGTCCTGTCGTTAGGCGTTCAACATGCTTGGTCCTGTTGGCAATGTTCACAATGTCCGGACAGAATCCGGGCAAATCTTGTCAGTCCGTGGCGTTGGCGTCGTTCGCTTCCGCGGTCCGTCCGGTGACGTCTTTGTGACCGATGTGTTGTATGTACCGGGTTTGGAACTCAGCCTCCTGTCTGTCACGGCTCTCGACCTCATGAGCATGGACGTCCGTCACTCCTGTGGCATTGGCACTGTCTCACTTTGCCCGTCCGGTCAGGTCATGTGCCGTGCTGTTTGCCGCGACTACCTCTGGCACATCACTTGACGTCCTTCATCTGTGTCCCCTTCCTCGTCCGGCACTGCACATGTGTTTTTCACTAGTGTTCTTTCCCCCTATCACATGATTCCACACCCAGGTCATGTACGACATGGCCTCAACGAAGGATTTTGTAGCGTGCGCTTAATACGTTGCATTAGGAGCTGGAGTTTGTGAGAGTGTTTGGTTGTACCGCCTCATGGAGTAGCTGCGCCAGTCCATACGCTATATCACCAATCCTTTGTGAAAACAAGAGCACGCACTACATAGCAGATCATGATTGCATGTGTCACACACACACAAAGCACATCAACACTGAGCATCACTTTGTACATGATCATATTCCACGTGGCACTCTCTCTATCGTGGGTGTTGACACGCAACAGCATGGTACATACTTCCTCACAAAACCGATGTGCGGCGGCAAGTTCAAGTTTGTGGTGTGCAATGTTGGGTTTTCTTGAGTCTGCATTTGCTCCTACATAATCGGATTCCGCTCTTGTTGTTTGCTTTCTTCTGTTGTGATTTGTGACGTTCTTGTACAGTCTATTGTGACCACTCGGCCGTGTCCGTACTCGTGCAGATCCCTGAGGCGGGCCCTAGTGACACCGGTACAACGACTAGCGGCGGACTACCAGCTTGGAGCTGGCCAACTACCGTTCCAGAGCCCCGGACACTGCCGGGACTCCCTGCTGTTTTTTCTGCAGCTTGCAGGAGTCTTTTTGGCGGACTGGCCATGAGCCCGATTTGCATGTTTTTGCATTGCGTGTCCACCGTTTGATGATGGATGCATGCATGTGACTACTTGTAGCATCCGTCTTGTGATCTTGCACGTCTAGGTTTAGACAGCGTATCATTCTGACATGTGTGCGCAGAGTTATGGCCAAAACAGTGGTTTTGGGCCCGTCTTAGGACAGCTCTTGGACCGCCGTGTGCGACACCCGCTGTGCGCCGCGGCAGGTATGTATGCCATGGACCTGTCATTTGTCATCTCTCTCTGCAAATACTATTGAAGCATTCATACACTTTGCCTTGTGTCCCCTAGCCAAACTCTTGCCGTTGCTTGCACGAATTGTGACTGTCATCACCATCTGATCAGGCACTGATGCCTGGTCAATGAGAGTGTTGCTAGGAAGCTTCCTTGCATCTTCTCATGGTATCAGAGCAGTGAGACAGTTCTCACTGAGCTACGCAGCAGAGACGTAGCAGAGCAGCAGCAGTGAGAGTCACCACTGCAGTAGATCCACTGGGGCCTGTTGAAGACAGCCGGTCGCCGTCGACGCAGCCCACACCCATCACGTGAGACCATAGCAGCGGCGTTGCCACCGTGCCAGCAGCAGCATAACAGCAGAGCAGTAGCAGCAGCAGCAACAGTGGCAGCAGCAGTGTCGTAGCAGTAGCTACAATAGCGCGTGGCGGCTGCAGGGACTGCGGCCGCCGTCCGCAGCCACAACGGCGGCCGCGACAACAGCAGTATAGCGGCAGCAGCGGTGGCAGTAGCAGAGTAGCAGCGGCGGCGGCAATAGCAGCCCAGCAGCAGCAGCGACAGCCACGGTGGCAGCAACAAAGCAGCAGCTGCAGCAGTAGTAGCACTATAGCGGCAGCAGCAGCAGCACGCGGCGGCGGCAATGAGCAGCAGCCGCAACGCGCAGCAGCAATAGCGGCATCGCGCAGCCGTTGCTGCCACTATTGCACATGCAGCCACGCAACTAGTGCTGCAGTTGATAGTACAACTGTAGCAGCAGCTGAGTAGAAGCTACTTCACAACTTCCACGCAGCTTCCACGCAGCCGTCGCGGAGCGGCTACACCCTCGTGCAGAACCGCAAGAGAAAAACAAAAAATAAAAAGAAGGGGGGAGTCGAGCTGATGTCAGCATTTTTGTTTGCTGATGTCATTAGGTTGTGCTGACATCAGCAACCACCTGTTGACGTCAGCACCATACTAAGCCAATTTTTTGGCCGGACATTCAAAAATTGCCAGCGTCTCAACTCCTCGAGAAACGCTGACGCTTTTGCAATCCAACAAACCTGACTTGTCGACCCATACTCAGAGGCAACATGAACTCATCTGACAACAAGGGGAAGGGGACAGGTGATCCATCCTCCTCTTCTTATGGGGTCCTGAGCCCACACTTGTAAGCCATTGAGTACCTACGGAGCCAGCAGGATGAGATGCGTCGCCTACAGCGGGAGCAGACTGATGCCATTCGCACGCTGAGTGAGCTTCTGTGTGCCTAGTCCACAGTTCCACGGCAGGTTTTCGAGGGAGCTGCCGACGTCGTGGTCTCTACACAGCAGTCGGTTCAAGCACCCGTGACAGGAGCTAAACCTGACCCACCACCTCTTGACCTCCTAGATGATGATCCATTCATGCCAGGCATGACAGACGACTCCCCAGATCATGAGATTCGAGTTCATCAGGAGCGACTCCGTCAGCTACGGATGGGCAACAAATCTCCTCGGTTTCCTCTGACACGATCGTCACCCGACTATCCCGGTGACTATCCCCTTCCAGGAGTCTTCCCCGTCCCTCGTCCTCCTCGGCCTACGGTTGCTCTCTCCACGGAGCGGCAACCCAAGGACTTTGAGACACCACCTCCACGGTACATCAGTGAGGACGGCTTTGACTACTGGGAGATCCTCTTTCAGGTTTGGGCTACTTCAAAGGGAGTGTGGCCCTACTACCACAGCTCGTATCAGCCTACAGACCCTGCACATGTGTTGACAACAGCCAGGGCGATGCGCGGACTCTATGCCATGCCACGCGAGACCGTCGTCGATTTCCGTCGCTTCCTTGGCGAGGCCGGCACAGGCACCGGCGCCGATCCACGTGGAGGTTCGGATTTGGCCTTATCCCTGCAGACTGCAGAGAAACACGCCACTCGTGTAGCACACATTCGTGCCTTCCACTCTCTCCGTCAGGGGCCTGCAGAGCCTGTAATCGATTACTGGCAACGTGCCATGCGCATCTACACGCGCCTTGGGACCTCAGGAGGCACACAGCTGTGGGCGCTCCGTACGATGATGCTCGGAGTTTGCCTTGAGTACACTGACATCTTCGCATGGTACAACGATGCTGTCCTCAAGCCCTTTTCAGCCACTCTGCAGCTTCTCCCTTGGGCGCATCAGCTCTTCCTCCAGGTGACTTCAGCCCGCGAGGCAGTCGTGGCCCATCAGGAGACTTCGCTTGCTGCAGCGGTCATCGCATCACCACCATCTTCCCTCCTACAGTCTCCTTCGTCATCCTCCATCACGTCCTCATCTTCCTCCTCCTCTTCAGTCCTGCCCACACCCACTCAGACACAGGGTGTTACAGCAGCAGCTCAGGGGAAGAAGAAGAAGGGGAAGCGTGGATCAGGTCAGCAGCAGTCACAGCAGCAGTCTTCATCCAGTGGTAGCAGTGGACGTTCTGTTCACTGCTACAACTGTGGAAGCGTCCATCGTTACACCGAGTGCCAGCAACCGCTCAACAGGGCGCGGATTACTCGTGGGCTGTAGGCTACACACACCCTACGTTCTACGTCCAGCACATCATCCTCGCCATCCTCCGAACGCGTTGCGGCCACGACTGCTGCTGTTCCTGCTTCCTCACCAGCGAGTAGCAGTGATCCGGACCCACGCAACTGCACCATTGCTAAGCTCCGACACCTTCTGGCGCTCCGCTTTCAGGGAGGTGCGAGTGTGTTGTCATCGTCAGGTGGTCCACAGACTGTCTGTCTGTCCGTTCCTATGGCTCGTAATGATGCGTGTGGGGGAGCACAGTCAGCATGTGATGATGATGGGCCTGACTGTACGATCTTTGTGCCCTGCGTCGTTCCTCCCCACTAACGGCTCAGCGTCCCTCAGATGCCGAGTGTTCCATTGCCCATTGTATAGTGACGTCCACCAGTCGCCACTCCGGTGGCACTTGGATCATCAATTCTGGTGCCACTCATCACATGACGTGTTCTCGTAATGATTTTGTTGTTGTCGGTCCTGTCACGTCTGTCTGTTCCGTCCGTACAGGCTCTGGTCAGTCCTTTCCAGTCCATGGTGTTGGGGTTGCATGTTTCAACGGTCCGTCTGGCCCCTTATACCTTTCCGACGTATTGTTTGTGCCTGATCTTGAGCTCATCCTTCTTTCTGTGCATGCTTGCACACTGATGTGTCTCTCTGTGGAGCATACCGCAAACTCAGTGACTGTGACTGCTACTGACACTCGTAGCGTTGTCCTTCGTCCATCAGTCGTAGATGATCTGTGTCGCGTCCCTCGCACCTCCTCCCCTTGCTCTCCTTCCTCCTCCGATCGAGTCTTTGTTACTGGTTATCTGTCTCCAAAACACCAACGGTTGCTTCATCACCGTCTATGTCATGTGGGCTCCGATACTGTGTCAAAGCTCATTCGGACACAGCCAGCTCTCGGTCTTGACGCAGCTTCTTTCGAGAAGCCACCCAAGACCGACTGTCTCTTTTGCGCTCAAGGGAAGATGCACCGATGCACTTACCCTGACTCTCGTTCCCGAGCGCTTCGGCCTCTCGAGCTAGTTCACTCAGACCTTCTCGGTCCTCTTCCGGTCGAGTCCGTATTTGATCGGGGCCGGTATGTTCTGACTCTGACTGATGACTTTACCCGGATGCGGTGGGTCTACAGCTTGCGTCAAAAGAGCAATGCCGCCCTTGCGGTTCGACACAGGCTAGTGATGGCTGAGCGTCAGTCACGTCACACGCTACATGCTTTCTGCTCGGATCGCGGTGGTGAGTTCCTTGGCGAGATGGATAGATTATTTATTGAGCACGGGACTTTTCACCAGGTCTCCGCTCCTCCTACCCCTCAGTAGAACGGTGTTTTCGAGCGCTGGAACCGCATCATGGAGGATATCATTTGCGCTATGCGGTCTGAGTGCGGTCTCCCTAAGTCCTTTATCTTTGAGGGTTTTGCTTACATGACTTGGGTCTGGAACCGCCTCTCGCATGGTCCTCTTCCGGACCATATTACACCGTATGAGCTCTGGTTTGGACACCGTGCTGACCTTTGTCTCGCTCGCGTCTCGGGATCATTGGCCTCCGTGTGGTACACCGAGGACCAGCAGGGGACAAGTTCTCACTTCGAGGCCGCTTGTGTGCCTTCGTAGTCATTTCCCCGCGGTCAAAGGCCTGGCGCTTCTAGGACCCTACTCGTTGTCGCGTCATTGAGTCACGCGACGCGCTCTTTTTTTAGTCTCTCACAAACCGTGACCTGACTTCGATCACGGCACTCTCCGCCACACATGTTCCTACTTGTGAGGGTTCTTAGCGGATGGGGGAGACTTCTACGCCAGCGAGCACCTCTCACCAGGCTGATATGTCCATTCGAGCCCCCTTCACCTCTCAGTCTCCGGCCCTTGATGACCCGGCGATCATCGCCGTCGGTCTAGAGACCTCGCCCGTACAGCCTGTTTCACCCCCCACAGGTGACCCTGATTCTGTTCCCATGCCTACTTTTGCGCCAGTTTCGGCGTCTGCTGGCACTCCTGTTTCTGTGTCTGGTCTAGTCTTGCCTACTCCTGTACCTGCGTCTGCTGGCACTCTTGCCTCTGCGTCAGGTCCAGTCTTGCCTGCTCCTGCTGTCACACCTAGCCCCGTGTCCCCCACACACGCATCTCCTTGCACGGCATCACCGGCTGCCTTGCCTCAGCCCCCACCAGCTGTGATCGTGCCTGTCCCTGAGCCTGAGGTGCACCCCTTGAGCTCAGGTTACTCCCGTGAACCAAGTGGCCGTCTTCGACCACTAGATTCTGGAGCTCAGCAAGCGTCAGGTCCCGCACCCAGGCGCCCCTCTTGCAGCATCGGGAGTGGTGACCCCAGCACAAAGGCCCTAGGCCTGAGTGTCGGCACTGAGCTCACAGAGGTACATCTTGTGTGCCCCGTAGGACACGATCTCGTCACTCATGCGTTCCATATTGCTTGTGATGTAGCAGTTGATCTTGTTGTCGTCAGGCCTAGTACCAAGGCGTGTGCCCTTCCCACGTAGAGCTCTCCCTCTATGGCCCCCGACCCGGGCACCCTAAGGGAAGCTCTCTTATCACATGATGCGGACGCTTGGTGCGCTGCCTGCGAGAATGAGCTTCACGCTATCCGAGAGCATACACTCTATGAGCTTGTCGACCTTCCGCCAGGGAGGAAGGCTATTCAGGTCAAGTGGGCCTTTCGCAAGAAAGTGAAGCCGGATGGCTCACTGGAATGCTACAAGGCCCGCTTGATCATCAAGGGGTACTCTCAGATTGAGGGCATTGATTACATTGACACTTTTGACCCTGTCGGCTGCATGACCTCAGCTCGAGCTCTGTTCGGTGTCGTGGCTCAGCATGACAGAGAATTGCACCAGATGGACGTGAACAATGAGTTCCTCCATGGCTCTCTGGATGAGAAGATTTACGTGGCTCAGCCACCAGGCTTTGAGGATGGTGACAAGGTCTGGTGCTTGTGCAAGTCCTTGTACGGCCTCAAGCAGTCACCGCGGTATTGGAATCGGGAGATCACCGGCACTTTGACTTGTACGGGATATGTACAAAGCGAGGCAGATCCCTCTCTCTTCATCCTACTGACACCCGAGTGGTTCACCGCCATCCTAGTCTATGTCGATGAACTTCTGATTGCGTCTCCGTCCATGGAGGCCGTGAATGAGGTCAAGGCTGTCCTTCAGACTGCCTACAGGATGAAGGACCTCGGTCCTAGATCGGTGTTTCTTGGTATGGAGATCGTGCGAGATCAGAGGCGTCGGACACTGTTGCTCCATCAGGCCCGATACGCACAAGTCCTGGGGGAGAATTTCAGCAATCTCCTTGGTGCAATGCCCACCACCTCCACACCTCTTACACCCGATGGGGAGGATGCCCTCAAGGTGGATGATCCCACACAAGTGGGAGAGACAGTGGACGTGACCTTGTACCTCTGTCTCATCAGATCTCTGATGAACCTGGCCACTACCACACGTCCTGACATCGCTTTTGCTCTCAAACTCCTTGCTCGGTTCTTGTAGGCTCCACGTGCTAGAGCCCTTTACGTGACTGTGCGAGTGGTGCGGTACGTGGTCTCCATGCCGTACCTCGGACTCTGCTTTTGTCGGCAAAGTTTGATGGTCCTTGACGGCTACACTGACAGCGACTGGGCTTGGAGCCCAGATGGACACAGCCGTACTGGCTACGTGTTCCTGCTCCGTAATACCGCTCTCTCTTGGCTTAGCGGGAAGCAGGGCTGCATCACACGTAGCTCGTCGGAGGCAGAGTACGTTTCTTTGGGCGCAGGGGCTGCTGAGGCCGTGTGGTTGTAGCGCCTGTTTCTTGAGCTTGGTCAGTCAGTACCCGCCATTGTGCTTCGTTGCGAAAACCAGAGTGGTCTCGCCATTGTAGAGAACTCTGGTGTCTTTCACGCTCGCACAAAGCACATTGCTGTTGAGCATCACTTTGTGCGTGATCTGGTGGCACGACACGTGGTCTCCGTCATGTGGGTTGGCACTGACATGCACCGTGCTGATTTCTTGACGAAGGCACTCGCTCGCGGAAAGTTCCTGGTGGCCATTCGTTATGTTGGGTTTTGCCCAATGCTTGAGGGTGGTTGAGTGTGGGATGTGTGTCCGTGTCCCATCTGTTTCACACTCACTATTGTACTTGTCCCAGTGCTGCAAGTGTATGGACATGCATACCATCGGGTCATGGGGGAGTGTTGTGATTTGTGACGTTCTTGAACAGTCTACTATGATCACTCCGCCGTATCCATACTCGTGTATATCCCAGAGGCGTGCCCTAGTGACATCGGTGCGACGATTGGCGGCGGACTACCAGCTTGGAGCTGGCCAACTACCGTTCCATAGCCCCGGACACTACCGAGACTCCCTGTTGTTTTTTTTGCAGCTTGCAGGAGTCTTTTCCACGGACTGGCCATAAGCCCGATTTGCAGGTTTTTGCATTACGTGTCCACCATTTGATGATGGATGCATGCACATAACCAATCGTAGCGTCCGTCTTGTGATCTTGCACGTCTAGGTTCAGACGGCGTAGCATTCTGATGTGTGTGCGCAGAGGTATGGTGAAAACAGTGGTTTTGGGCCGGTTTTAGGACAGCTCTTCGACCGCCGTGTGCGACACCCGCTCTGCGGCGCGGTAGGTATTTATGCCATGGACCTGTCATTTGTCATCTCTCTGTGCAAATGCTATTGAAGCATTTAGACACTTTGCCTTGTGTCTGTTGTGATTTGTGACGTTCCTGTCGATCTATACAGTTTAGTGTGACCACTCGGCCGTGTCCATACTCATGCAGATCCTTGATGCGGACCCAGGCGGTAGCGGTACGTCATCTGGTTTCGGACTACCAGCTTGGAGCTGACCGACGACCGTTCCAGAGCTCTGGACGCTACCCGGGACTTCCTTCAGTTTTTCTGCAGCACGCAAGACTTTATCGGTGGACTGGCCATGGGCCCGATTTGCATTGTGTGTCCACCGTTCGATGCCGGATACATGCATGTGACCAGTCGTAGCGTCCAGCTTGTGATTTTGCACATCTAGGTTCAAGCGGCGTAGCGTTCTGACGTGTGTGCGCAGTGTTACGGCCAAAACACTGGTTTTCGGTTGGTTTCAGGACAGATCTTGCACTGCCGCGTGCGACACCCACCGTGCGCCGCAGCAGGTACTTATGCCATGGACCTGTCATTTTTCATTTCTCCCTGCAAATGCTATTAAAGCATTCGGACACTTTGCCTTGTGTCCCCTGGCCAAACTCTTGCCGTTGCGTGCACGACCTATGACTGTCGTCACCGTCTGATCAGGCACTGACGCCTGGTCAACGAAAGTGTTGCTAGGAAGCTTCTTTGCATCTTATCATGGTATCAGAGTAATGAGACGGTTCTCACTGAGCTGCGCAATAGAGACGCAGCAAAGCAGCAGCAGTGAGAGTCACCGCTGCAACAGATCTACTGAGGCCTGTCGAAGACAGCCGGTCACCGTCGACGCAGTCCACATCCGTCACGTGAGACCGTAGCAGCGATGTTGCCATCGTGCCAATAGCAGCATAGCAACAGAGCAGCAACAGCTGTACCAACAGCAGCAGCTGAGGCGTGGCGGCTGCAGCTAGTGCAGCCACCGTCCGCAGCCGCAGCGGCGGCCGCGGCAGCAGCAGCCAGCAACGGCAGCGGTGGCAGCAGTAGAGCTGCAACAGCAACAGCAATGCAGCAGCAACAGCGGCAACCGCGGCGGCAACAGCGGCAGCCGCGACGGCAACAGCAGAGTAGCAGCAGCAGCACAGGAGCAGCAGCAACAGTACTAGCTGCAACGCACCGCGACGGCAGCGAGCAGTAGCCGCAGCGCGTAGTAGCAGTAGCAGCGGCATTGCACAGCCGTTGTTGCCACTCCTACGCACGCAGCCACGCAGCTGCTGCAGTAACTGATAGCACAATTGTAGCAGTAGCTGAGCGGAAGCTGCTGCGTAGCCTTTGCGTAGCTTCCGTGTAGTCACCGCGGAGCGGTTGTACGCTCGTGCAGAACCGCGAGAGAGAGGGAAAAAAAGGGGGAGTCGAGCCGACATCAGCATTTTTGCCTGCTGACATCATCAGGTCGTGCTGACGTCAGCAACCACCTGCTGACGTGAGCACCATACTTAGTCAAATGTTTGGCCAGACAATGAAAAATTGCCAGCTTCTCAACTCTTCAAGAAATGCTGCCGCTTTCAAAATCCGACAAACTTGACCTGTCGACCCATACTGAGAGGCGACATGGACTCATCGGACAACAAGGAGAAGGCGACAGGTGATCCTTCCTCCTCCTCTTCTGGGGTCCTGAGCCCACGCTCACAAGCCATTGAGGATCTGCGGAGCCATCAGGTTGAGATGTGTTGCCTACAGCAGGAGCAGACTGATGCCATCCGTACGCTGACTGAGCTTCTACGTGGCCAGTCCACAGTCCCACAGCAGGTTTCCGAGGGAGCTACCGACATTGAGGTCTCTATACAGCAGTTGGCTCAGGCACCCGTTACAGGAGCTTGACCTCACCCACCACCTTCTGACCTCCTGGATGATGAGCCATTCATGTCAGGCATGCTAGATGACTCTCTGGATCATACGATTCGAGTTCTTCAGGAACACCTCCATCAGCTGCAGACAGGCACCAGATCTCCTTGGATCCCTACGGTGCGATCGTCACCCGACTATCCCGGTGACTATCCCCTTCTAGAAGTCTTCCCCGTCTCTCGTCCTCCTCGGCCTGTGGTTGCTCTCCCCACGGAGCGACAACCCAAGGACTTTGAGACACTACCTCCACGGTACATCACTGAGGACGGCTTTGACTGTTGGGAGATCCTTTTTCAGGTCTGGGCTACTTCAGAGGACGTGTGGACCTACTACCACAGCCCGTATCAGCCTACAGACCCAGCGCAGGTGCTGACAGCAGCCAAGGCGATGCACGGACTCCTTTATGCCATGCCACGCGAGACCGTCGTCGACTTTCGCCCCTTCGTTGGAGAGCCGCGCACAGGCACGGGCGCCGACCCACGCTGGGGTTGGGATCTGGCTTTATCCCTGCTGGCTGCAGAGACGCACGCCACCCATGCAGCACACATTCGTGCCTTTCACTCTCTTTGTCAAGGGCCTACAGAGCTTGTACCTGATTACTGGCGACGCGCCATGCGCATCTACATGCGCCTTGGGACCTCCAGAGGCACACAGCTGTGGACACTCCGTACGATGATGCTCAGAGTTTGCCTTGAGTATACAAACATCTTCACGCGGTACAGCGACGTCCTCAAGCCCTTTTCAGCCACTCTGCAGCTTCTCCCTTGGGTGCATCAGCTCTTCCTCCAGGTGACTTTAGCCCGGAAGGCAGCCATGGTCCATCAGGAGACTTCCTTCGCTGCAGCAGTCGTCGCATCACCACCATCATCACTCCTGCAGTCTCCTTCTTCATCCTCCATCACGTCCTCGTCTTCCTCCTTCTCTTCGGCCCCGCCCACACCCACTAAGGCACAGGGTGTTGCAGCAGCAGCTCAGGGGAAGAAGAAGAAAGGAAAGCGGAGACCAGGCGAGCAGTAGTCACAACAGCAGTCGTCTTCCAGTGGTAGCAGTGGACGTTCCGTTCATTGCTACAACTGTGGAGGCCCCCATCGCTACATTGAGTGCCAGCAGCCGCTCGACTGGGCGCAGATTACTCGTGGGCTCCAGGCTCCACACGCCCTCCGTTCTGCGTCCAGCACGTCATCCTTAGGATGCGTGGCGGCCACGACTGCAGCTGTTCCTGCTTCTCCACCGGCGAGTAGCAGCGATCCGGACCCACGCGACCGCACCATCGCCGAGCTCCGACACCTTCTGGAGCTCTACTTTTAGGGAGGTGCAAGTGTGTTGTCACAGCCGAGTGATTCACGGACTGTCTTTTGTCTATTCTTGTGGCTCGGGATGACTCGTGTGGGGGTGCACAGTCGGCATGTGATGATGATGGACCTGGCTGTAAAGATTGGATTCATGAGTCTCACCTTTGTGCCCTTCATCGTTTCTCCCCACCTGCTGCCCAGCGTCCGTCTAAGGCCGAGTGTTCCATTGCCCATTGTAGAGTGACGTCCTCCAGTTGTGATTCAGGTGGCACATGGATCATCGATTCAGGTGCCGCTCATCACATGACGTGTCCTCATAGAGACTTCATTGTTCTCGGCCCTGTTGCGTCTGTTCGTTCCGTCCGCACAGGCTCTGGTCAGTCCTTGCCAGTCCAGGGTGTTGGGGTCGTGCGTTTCGACGGTCCGTCTGGCCCCTTGTATCTCTCCGAGGTGCTATTTGTGCATGACCTTGAGCTCAGTTTGCTTTCTGTACGTGCTTGCACACTGATGGGACTCTCTGTGGAGCACACCGCCGAGTCCGCGACTGAGACTGCCATTGACACTCGCAATGTGGTTCTGCGTGCCTCTATTGTGGATGACCTGTACCGTGTCTCCTGGACTTCTGCTCCTTGCTCCCCTTCCCCTTTTGCTCGTGTTTTTGTCACTGGTGTCTTATCCCCTGAGCACTAGCGATTGCTTCATCGCCGTCTGTGTCATGTGGGCTCGGACACTGTGTCAAAGCTCATTTGGACACAGCCCTCTCTCGGTCTTGATGCGGCTTCTTTTGACAAGGCGCCCAAGGCCGACTGTCTCTTCTGCGTCCAGGGTAAGATGCATGACTGCACCTACCCTGACTCTCATTCTCGCGCACTTTGACCTCTTGAGTTAGTCCATTCGGACCTTCTTGGTCCTCTTCCAGTCGAGTCTTTGTCCGATACGGATCAATACGTCCTGACTCTGACTGATGGATTCATCCGGATGCGGTGGGTCTATAGCCTCCGCGAGAAGAGTGACACCGCTCTCGCGGTTTGCCTCTGGCTAGTGATGGCTGAGTGTCAGTCCTGCCACACACTGCACACCTTCCGCTCGGATTGTGGCGGCGAGTTTCTAGGCGAGATGGATAGCCTCTTCACTGAGCACGGGATTTTTCACAAGGTCTCCGCTCCTGCCACTCCTCAGTAGAAAGGTGTTTCTGAGCATTGGAACCGCACCATGGAGGATGCGGTTCGTGCTATGCGGTCTGAGTGCGGTCTCCCAGAGTCCTTCGCTTTTGAGGGCTTTGCCTACGTGACTTGGGTCTGGAACCGCCTCTCGCACAGTCCCCTTCCAGACCACGTTACACCGTATGAGCTCTGGTTCGGCCACCGCGCTGACCTTCGTCTCGCTCGCATCTAGGGGTCTTTGGCTTCCGTGTGGTACACCGAGGAGCAGCAGGGGTCCAAGGTCTCACCGCGGGGTCGCTTGTGTGCCTTTGCAGGCATCTCCCTACGATCAAAGGCCTGGCGTTTTTGGGACCCTACCCGTTGTCGCATTGTTGAGTCACACGACGCGCTCTTCTTTGAGTCCCTCACCTACCGTAATCTGACGTCGATTACTACGCTGTCTATCACGCACATCCCTACGTGTGAGGTTTGTCGCCGGATGGGGGAGATACCATCTTTGCCTGCGAGCACCCCTCGCCAGGCTGATGTGTCCGCTCGAGTCTCCTCCACTTCACGGTCTCCGGCTCTTGATGACCCAGCGATCATTGCCGTCGGCCTAGATACCTCTCTAACACCACCAGCTTCTACCCCGGTTCTCTCGCCTCCCTCAGGTACCCATAATCCTACACCTGTGCGTACTCCTGTGTCCGCCGGCACTCCTCCCTCTGTGTGTGGCCCTGCCTCACCTGTCCCTTCTGTCATACCGAGTCCCGTGTCTCCCACACACGCATCTCCTCGCGCGAAATCACCAGCTCCCTTGCCTCAGTCCTCCCCGGCTGTGATTGTGCCCGTTCTTGAGCCTGAGGTGCGCCCCTCGAGCCCAGGTTACTCCCGTGAGCCTGGCGGTTGTCTTCGACCATTGGACTCTGGAGCTCAGCGAGCGTCTGGCCCTGCACCCAGGCGCTCCACTCGTAGCGTCGCGAGTGGTGATCCAGCACAAAGGCCCTAGGCCTGAGTGTCTGCACTGAGCACACTGAGGCACACCCAGCGTGTCCCTTAGGGCATGATCTCGTCACTCGCGAGTTCCACATCGCTTGTGATGCAGCAGCCAATCTTGTGGCCGTCAAACCTAGCACTGATGCGTGTACTCTTGCCACGCAGAGCACTCCCTCTTTGGCGCCTGACCTGGGCACACTCAGGGAAGCTCTCTCATCACAGGATGCTGATGCTTGGCGTGCTGCCTGCGAGGATGAGCTTTGTGCCATCCGAGAGCACGGAGTTTACGAGCTAGTCGACCTTCCACCTGGGAGGAAAGCTATTCAGGTCAAGTGGGTCTTTCGCAAGGAAGTGAAGCTAGATGGCTCACTAGAATGCCACAAGGCTCACTTCGTCGTCAAGGGGTACTCTCAGATTGAGCGCATCGATTACACTGACACCTTCGCCCCTGTCGGCCGTATGACCTCAGCTTGAGCTCTCTTTGGTGTAGTGGCTCAGCATGACTGGGAACTACACCAGATGGATGTGAACAATGCGTTCCTCTATGGCTCTCTGGATGAGGAGATCTACGTGGCTCAGCCACCCGGCTTTGAGGACGGTGACAAGGTCTGGCGCTTGCGCAAGTCCTTGTACGACCTCAAGCAGTCTCCTCGCTGTTGGAACCAGGAGATCACTGGCACCCTGACTCGTGCGAGATATGTACAGAGTGAGGCACATCCCTCTCTCTTCATCCGCTGGACGCCTGAGCGGTTCACCGCCATCCTAGTCTATGTCGGCGACCTTCTGATCGCGTCTCCTTCACTGGAGGCCATGAAGGAGACCAAGAGTGTCCTCCAGACGGCCAACAGGATGAAGGACCTTGGTCCTGTAACGATGTTTCTTGACATGGAGATCGTACGTGATCGCACACATCGTACTCTGCTACTGCACCAGGCCCAATACGCACGTGTTGTGGGGGAGCGCTTCAGCGACCTCCTCGGCGCTGTGTCCACGGCTTCCACACCTCTCACACCCAGTGGCAGGATGCCCTGAAGGTGGAGGATCCCACACAGCTGGGGGAGACAGTGGATATGACCCTGTACCTCCGTCTCATCGGATCTCTGATGTACCTGGCCACTACCACACGTCCAGACATGGCATTTTCCGTCAACCTCCTTGCCCAGTTTTCGCAGGCTCTACGTGCTAGAGCCCTTCATGTGGCTGTGCGAGTGATGCGGTACGTGGTCTCCACACCGTACCTCGGACTCTGCTTTCGCCGGCAGTGTTCGGTGGTCCTGGACGGCTACACTGACAGCGACTGGGCCTGGAGCCTAGACGGACGCAGTCGCACCGGTTACGTGTTCTTGCTCGGTGGTATCGCTGTGTCCTGGCACAGCGGGAAGCAGGGCTGTATTGCACGTAGCTCATCGGAGGTAGGGTATGCCGCTCTAGGTGTAGGAGCTCCTAAGGCGGTATGGTTGTTGCGCCTGTTCCTTGAGCTGGGTTAGTCAGTACCCGCCATTGTGCTTCGTTGCGACAACCAGAGTGCTCTTCCCATTGCGAAGAACTCTGGTGTCTTCCATGCTCGCACGAAGCACATTCCAGTGGAGCATCACTTTGTGCGTGACCTGGTGGAGCGACACATGATCTCTATCATTTGGGTTGGCACTGACATGCAGCGTGCTGACTTCTTGACGAAGGCACTAGCACGCGGAAAGTTCCTGGTGGCCATTCGTTTTGTCGGGCTTCGCGCCTTGCCTGAGAGTGGTTGAGTGTGGGGTGTTGTGGTGGCCATTCGTTCCCTCGTTGCACGCATTGTTGTACTCGTTTCAGTGCTGCACGTGTATGGACATGCGTACCATCGGGTCATGGGGGAGTGCTGTGATTTGTGACGTTCCTGTCGACTTGTATCGTTTACTGTGACCACTCGGCCGTGTCCATACTCGTGCAGATCCCTGATGCGGACCCAGGCGGTACCGGTGCGTCATCTGGTGGGGGACTACCAGCTTGGAGTTGACCGACGACCATTCTAGAGCTCTGGACGCTACCCGGGACTTCCTACAGTTTTTCTGCAGCACGCAGGACTTTATTGGTGGACTGGCCGTAGGCCCGATTTGCATGTTTTGCATTGTGTGTCCACCGTTCGATACCGGATGCATGCATGTGACCAGTCGTAGCGTCCGGCTTGTGATTTTGCACGTCTAGGTTCAGGCGGCGTAGCGTTCTGACATGTGTGCACAGAGTTACGACCAAAACAGAACTTTTGGGCCGGTTTCAGTACAGATTTTGCACTGCCGTGTGCGACATCCGCCGTGCGCTGCAGCAAGTACTTATGTCATGGACCTGTCATTTGTCATTTCTCTCTGCAAATGCTATTGAAGCATTCAGACACTTTGCCTTGTGTCCCCTAGCCAAACTCTTGCCGTTGCGTGCACGACCTGTGACTATCGTCACCGTCTCATCAGGCACTGACGCCTGGTCAACAAGAGTGTTGCTAGGAAGCTTCTTTGCATCTTGTCAGTGTCCTCTAGCCAAACTCTTGCCGTTGCGTGCACGACTTCTGACTGTCGTCATCGTCTGATCAGGCACTGACGCCTGGTGAACGGGAGTGTTGCTAGGAAGCTTCCTTGCATCTTCTCATCTTCTTCTATAGTTGCTCTATGGCTCTGTCTCATGCCCCGTGCCGCGCATTGTCGTGGTTATCGTTCTGTGACCCTTGTTCGCTTGTGACCAGCGTCTGCCCGTCATTGGAGAGTGCTGGTGCGTCAGTCAGGGTGACCTTTGGACTTGTCGCTTGTATGCCGGGACACTCGATGACTAGTTTGACAGCATCAGCACCAGCTAGCGTGCCCTCACGTGGTCTCCGGAGTTTTCTCATTGACCATCCCCCAAGGTCCATGTTCTCATTGGCTCTAACCTTGGCTTGTTCATGAACCGGTTGCGTAGAGTTTTTGCTTCTTCACGGCACGCTTCTTTCGGTTTGTCATTTGGACAACCGAGGAGCCTGTATGTTTGTTGTTCTACTCTAGTGTTGTTTTGGAGCTTGCAGCCATGTCAGTCTATTTTCTGACCGGTTGGTTGGACTTGTGCGCTTAGTTGTGTGAACGTGGGTGAGACTACATTTACACACTTGTCATTTTGTTGTAACGCTTACTTCTACGTTTTCAAATGTCATTTCACCATCTCTCTATAGTTTGAAGCACCGTTCGTTCCATTGTGTTCTATGCAAAGTACCCTCTTTGGGGGATTGCTTTGGGGTTCTCTCCATTCCCACACAAGGTACTCAGTGGCGGAACGTTCAAAGCCATAGTGCATGCTACTGGGTTGCTGATCCGTCAGGACCACACGTCCGACCTCTCCCGGTGTGTGAGAAAACTGACAACGGCTCACTGCCGACAGGTCCAGTTCAGTCCCTCGGTGACAGCCAGATCCCACGCCAGCTGCTTGCATGGGTGGCCTGGTCAACTGGCACGATCCACCACACTAGCTTCCTAGCCCTTTCAAACCTCGAGGCATGCTCTCTCTTGTGCTACTGTTGAAATTCTCCCCATGGCTTCCCCTTGAGCTACATCCCACATGCATATATATGTGGGGTGACGTGGCTCAAGGGGAAAGTACTTCACACCAAACATCCCATCGTCACCATGTCCCCACAATTCCCAGCTCACTTGACGAACCTCCACTTATCATACCCCCTTCTTGGGGGGGGGGGG